>CALYMY010000705.1:0-12023 GCA_944548615.1 Micropterix aruncella | reverse complement strand
AAATATGCTCGAATTTATTCGGACGAGTATAAGTTCGGCAGGTAGTATTTATCGACGATCGTTCGTTTCATATTTTGCTCTAAAGTATTGCTCTGTCTCGTTCACTTGGACTAATTTTAGTTTTAGTTCACGGAGAGACGCAATCGGGCCCATTTTCGGTGTAAAATAAGTTTTTATTAATTATGTCGAACAACTGCAAAAAATGCTGAAGAAAAGAAAAATCAAGGGAAGTTACACAATAGGTTGCGATACAAGAAGGTTCGCCATTCAAATTCACACATAAATCACAGATCAACGGGTTCTTTAAGCGACCCAAACAACTTTGCTACGCTTTGTCGAATAAACGGCCGCCGTGCTGTCACCTAGCTTTTGAGTTTCGCCTAAACCCTGATTTACACGTTAAACACTCGCGAAACTGAATGTTTCCTATCGACGTTCCGGGAAACGACCCACTAAGCCCTTAGGTTTGGCCGCCCGCCCTGCCGAGCTGCGTTACGCCTAAATAGACGGGCTCGGGATCGGTCACTGAGCACCGAGTAAACGGTCGCGCCGATGTAACAATGGCCACAGTAAATTGCCAATCTTTTTGTGACCTTTTATATGTTGCTATTTTTTCCGGCAGTGCTTTAGGAGAAGGGGCAGAGGGAGGAGAGGAGGGGGGGGGGGATGGTGAGCATAGGAGTAGTCAAGATGAGTTTTAATTAACCGGCATCCTTGAAGGGGGTAAATCAATAAGAGCCAGTAAGCAACATTTGATCAAAATTTGTGTGAAAAATACTAAAACATATCTTTAAAATTTGAGAATTTTATTTTCTTTTAAAAATAGTATAAAAAGCGTTGATCACGATGCGTCATCTAACGGTAGGTAAAATGTTGCCTATATTTTTAATAGTGATATTTTACCTACCGCTAGAAGGCGCAGCATGCTCAAACGCTTGTCAAGGTTTTATTTACTGTCAAGTTCTTCAAATTTTCAAATAATAAAAAAAAAAAAAAATGTTTTTGTTTTTGCAATCAAAAGTTCCTTGTTTGCTCGTACTGATTGACCCCCTTGAAGGATACAGGTTAATTATAACTCATCCTGTATATATGACGGCTGCCTGATGACTTGATTGAATGGCTGAATCTTAAAGCTATGTACGTATAGTTTATTTCATTTGTGGAGTCCATTGTTGAACGTATTGGATATAATTACGTTAATAGGATATAATTACGAATGTTAATAGGATATAATTACGAAATTAATAAATTCTGACGAAAACCAAAACAAATAGGATAATTATTGCGTGTGTGGTATTGAAAATAAAGTTTTTGTAATTATGTGGATTGGACTGCAAAAGGCATGTGCCTTGCTGTAATTTCATTCGCCGGCCGATGAGTTGAGCAAACTTTCCCCCCTTTAGAACTTCACGTAAATTAGTAGCGGACGACCTTTCTATTCCCCGTGATGTGTGTTTACGCCCCGTGTGCCTCAGGCGCCGCGCTCCGCTTCGCAAACGGGACAGTGGGGGAGGGAGACAGCGTCCCCCTTGGGGGAGTTAGGGTCTTAATAGCGACTTCCTTCGCCTTTCATTCCCGCCTCGTGAGCGCCTCTTATACCGCTTCCTCCTCGCGGGGCGCTTATGAGACGGAAGTGTTCATAATCCAAGTAATTATTTCGAGGATACAAATAATAATTTAACAATATGTGTAGGCGACAATACACGCATTAACGATGTGTCCCGAGGGCTCTACATATCTTGGTTTTATAGCCTCAGGTAGTGATATTTTAGTTCGAGAGAGTATACTGAGTAAAATATAACGATGTAGTACAAGGGATGCTTGGAGTTTTACTACGCGATAGGATCGGTAATGAGGATAACCGCAAAAGAACCAAAGTCACTGATGCAGCTCGTAAAATTATATACCAACTTGAAAGGGCAATGGGCAGGCCATATAGCCCGCAGAACCGACAACCTTTGGGGATAAACGGTTCTCGAATGGCAACCACGAACCGGCAGACGAAGTGTGGGACTGCCCCCCACAAGATGGACCGATGACATAGCTAAGGTCGCAGGAAGTTGGTGGATGGAAGCGGCTCAAGACCGCTCGTCATGGCATTTTATGGGGGACGCCTATGTCCAACAGTGGACGTCCACCGGCTGATGATCATGATGATGAATACAAGGAAATACGCATTTTAAGGATTACGTATACAACGTGGACTGTAGTCCATACGTATGAATTAACATGGTGCGTAACGGAGTTGGCGTGACGGTTAGTTACCGTGTCGTAATGTTAATACATAATGTTATTTCATGCCGTCATGTTGCAACATGACAGCATGTTGTAATATACGTACGGTTGTAGTCGGACACATGCACCATGTTGAAACTACAGTATACTGGTATTTTCGTGTTAACCGTAAGGAAAATGTTGATACATATAATCGAGTAATGGAGTTTCAACAAAATTCCTTGTAATCCAACAAAATTATGTATAACAAAATAATAATGTAAGAATCAATCCAATCTTTTTCGCAGTGCAGTTGCGTTTTCTTTGATTGTTTATTGTTAGCCTTAATCTAAACATCAACGTTAAAAAACTGTTACATTATACTGTTATTTCCGTATTAACCGTACGAAAAAATTGATACATATAATTGAGTAATGGATTTTAAACAAAATTCCTTGTAATTTAACAAAATTGGGATTGAAACATCGTTATTCTGTATAAAACCGTAATAAAAAATGGTAATGTAAGAATCAATCCAATATTTTTCTCATTGTAGTAGCAATAGATTCGCGAGAGTAATATGGATTCAACTGTTAGGATATTCAACTGTTACCGAGAGCAATACTTTCTACCAACATCGGCAACTAATTAAGTAATAGAAAAAGATACTTTAAAAAAATCAAAGTATCAAAAATAGTCACGTCTCTCCTTGTATACGAATTTCATATGATCGAACGATTTGGAACTCAAGTCGTGTCGTCCAATGTTACCAACCCTTAGATAAGCAGCCTGAGACACGTAACTAATATATCCCTGGGAAACCTAATATAATAACGCCTCCTAAATTCTCCTTACTCTTGCTGATCGTAAACCATAAATGCTCGTTTTCGCGCCATTTGTTTGCACTGCGGCTCTTACAGATAAGCACGACCTTACTGGGTTCATTTAGTGTTTATGCCTGGCATAAAATGTAATTTGGCTCGGAAAATTATTAAATTGTTTCATATCCCAGCTTAAACGAACATTTGGCCGTTTGCATCGATGCTAGTCGTTTTATCAAAAAGTACCCGGAATTGTTGAATTTCGCAAGTAACTCTGCACCATCACTGCCATTTTTTTCGTCGGACCGGCGTGCTTGTTAGCGTCATACGGTTGAATAGCAGCTATTTTGGATTACAGAAATGTTTAAAACAGGCGTTCAAATCAGATAAAGGACAATTTTGATTTTGTGATTTAAAAAAGTAAATTAATGCACGATGATGATGCAAATATTAACGAAAGTTTACGTTGAGTTTGCTATGAAGAAAATGACATTTTACAACTGGCATAAAAAATACTCCAAGATACAGCGAATTTTTAAGTTTTCGTGACTATTGTTTCGGATAACATTGGAATACCTCCCAGATCCTACGGTCAATAATAAATATTACCTAGATTGTTTACGCTGATAGCGTGAGGCAATCCGCAGAAAGGGATAAGAATAGAGGTTCGAGTCGTTGCAGTTGCATCATGACAACTCACCTGCGCTTATCCTTACTCGTTCGTGAGTTTTGGCTAATAATATAACCAAATTTACACCCCAGACCCCTCTGATTTTTTACGTTCTTTTGGAACTGTTTCTTCTGTTACTTACGCTAAATAGGACCAGGAAAATACGACGTCTCGCACCGAAAAGGAAATAATAGACCTATTCGCTGAAGGAACTGAGGGCTATACCAAAAAGTGCATTCCAGATATGTTTTAGGTATTAAAAAACTGACTAATTACATTCTGTCCAATGATAAATATATTTAAGGGGAAGATTGTCAATGAATAATAAATGTATATTTTTAAAATGATAGTATACGAATTATTTAATGTAATGTGATCAAATGTATGTATGTAATATAGTTTCTATATTGCTTTATACTAGGTTCAGTCCTAGAGAGTACACTTAAGAATAAAACACGTTATAATTTATTAAGCATCTGTATTAATTTCGGTTGCTTAATGACAGATAAGTAACTTGACTTGGCTCTTATAGCGTGGTGTCGGATGCGAAGGATACTCGGTACCTCCTTTATCTAAGCTCGCGATTTTTCTGCAATATTCTAATTTCGTGATGGTGTCGTGTTGACAATGGCGGGAATGCTGGAAATTAATGATGGAATTCGGGTCCTCTTCTTATTCTTATCTTCCAAGATAGCCAAGAAAGCCAGGTAATGATGGTGATGTCGACGGCCGCTAAACGGTCGTTTCTTAGCGCTTTGAGCTTTGCTCTTATAGCGTGGTATCGGATGCGAAGGCCTCTCAGGCCTCCTTTCTGTAAGCTTTCGCTTTTTCTGCAATGTTTGGTGGAGAAAAGGAGGTGGAGAAAAATGCACGACGGGGATCGTTCGGGACGGACCTCGCAGACAATGCAAGCGGAATTATATTCGAAAGTAAAAAGGGGTTTCCGCTGATTGTTTTGGAATCTTATTAAGAAAAATAGTAATTACCTAACATAACAAGCCTAACTTTACGCTATACACAAGAGATAAAAATCAAAGAGAAATTTCTGACATAAAAGGAAAAGACCTTATATCACATAGCATTCACTTTCTTTATTCAATTCCTTTCACCCCGGGTCGTAACTCGTAATTCACAAAGGTCGATCAAAAGCCCAAACAGAAACGATACAAAGAGCCTATTTGGCTACCGTTTTAATAACGGCGGCTATGGGAAATATCCAGATCGTTTGATCCGAATCCCGGATTTATCAAAGCAGTATATTCGAACATTTTCTCTATTTTATGATTTCTATTTTATAATGTATACGTCGGGTACTATAAACTTCACGCCGTAAATTCGTTTTAAGGCCTGTTTATAATGTCAAACGACAGCGATAGTCTTCTATTTTGCCTTCATTCTTTTCTTATTATATTGCTTATTAACTTAAATTATTATTATTAATATCGTTTATTAGCTTAAAGGGTTATATTTTAGACACAAAAAGGACAATCCGCCATCTTTTGATTTTCCCGCGATTCTTTGCTTCTCATCCCTTTCCTATGGAGATGTTCTCTTCACTGTAGAAAGGTTACAGAAAATCCATTTTCGCATCATTTTCGGCCCTCAGAATTTACGTCCATATCACGGAGTACCGGTGTAGACTATAGTGGCTTACCACTACGGAGAAGAGGCAGCGATTAGAACTCTTTGCTTGCTTTGTTAGAATCCTCGCGAATGGCATGGTGCTTCATATCGCCGAAAGGTTCACCGCTCTATCAGAGCACTTCCGTCCACTCAAATCAGAGGGCAAACTTGTTAACCCTGGTCATAGCAATGACTTTTTTCTTACTCCTTTTTCGTACAAGCTGTACGAATCTGGAAGGCTTTACTGAATAGCCGCAGAACAGCCCCAAGCATCATCACGATCAAGGTCAGACTCAGCGCGTAAACCTAATACCATAACATCACAACAAACTTACCTTTCTCCCTCCTCCCTGGATCAATTTTCTTTCTTCTCCTTTCTCTCCTCTGTGCCGTTATAATTTTTTTTAGTTGTTGTTATTTTGTTAGTCAACTTTTTCAATAAATTATGCTACACGAAATACCTATGTAAAAAGGGAAACTGTTGTTTTTCAGACAAATTTAGAATTCGAGTTTCACGGAATCCCTGCATTTTGAGATCTTAGTAATCCAAGAAAAAAAATATTAGTAACGGACGTCTGGCGGCGATATGCGGGCCCTTGCGACTCGTGACGTAGCTCGTCTTGCTTTCAGTTTTGTTCTAAATGAAGCCACTGTTTAGTATTCTGTTACATTGCATTACATTACATTTTCGTCGTGTCCAATTGACGGCTAAAGACCGCTCTTGGACGTGTCAAAATAATTGGGTTATGTAGTAAGTTTTGCTACTACTCTTTACTGAACATACATAGTTAGTCAAGAATTAACTACTAGATTGTCAAACTATAAATATAAATAATCAAAATAGAAGCTTAATATTTGAAGTAGTTAGTGATTCGAAAAGATACGTAGTAAAATTATTTATCGTAATATTCAAATTGTCAGTAAAATGTTACATAATCAAATTAAATCTACGTTATGCATTTTAAACTAAAAGTACAGATATAAGACCATATAAAATAATCAGACAATAAGGCTCTACTTTTTTAAGTAATTTAAATGGGCACAATATTTGAAAAAATCGTGGCCCTCAAATTCGGCCAAATTATAGAAAGGGTGGCCTATCAGCATCTCCTTGATGTTTTTTTTTTAATTTTATGTCCTCCAGCTGTTTAAATTTTGTAGGGAGTAGATTATAGAATTTAATGCTAAGGTACAAGTAGCTTTTCTGTACTTTTGCCAGTCGTATTCGGGGTACGCATAAAAGGGAGCTACCGCGGGTATGATGCGAGTGAATGTCTGCATTAATTGGGGTTTCTGTTAGGTGCTGTCTAGCATACATTAAACACTGGTATATGAACGCCGAATACATAGTCATTACCCTTGCCTTGATGAAATATTCTTTGCATGAGGTCCTAGTCGTTACCTGATACATGCTGCGCAGTGCTCTCTTTTGTAAAAGAAAGATTCTTTTACTGGTTGCAGCATTTCCCCAAAATAGTAGTCCATAAGTCATTAATGAGTTAAAATACGCAAAGTATACTGATTTGGCTGCCGCAAAACCACAAAGACTTCTGATTTTTTTAATAGAGTATATCGAGCTACATAGCTTACTAGCTAATTGTTGGATGTGCGCATTCCATTGTAATTTACTGTCAATTCTTAATCCTAGAAAATTTATATCTTCTGTGATGTCGATTTCAAAATAGTCGTGTAATTCATTTAAATAGTCAACATTGGCAGGTCTTAAGCGAAAAGGAATTATTTTTGATTTTGTAATATTTAGACGTAATTCATTAGAATTAAACCAAATCAAGAGTTGATCAATCGTATACCTAATTCTATTTATTAATGATTCCTTATTTTGGTCACAGAAGGTGAAATTAATGTGACTTAATCCCGGTATTAAAGTGAGCTCTGGATCCGGCGTTTACACCGTTTTACAAATCGTTCTTGGTAAAACTAAAGAGCATTTATTTCCATTACAAACATTACTGTTGTAAAGGAATTACATTAAATTAGTCTTAAACTATTTACTCAATTTAACAAAGATCATATAAATGAAACTCAATTTAACAAAGATCATATAAAGTTACTACAACCTTTCCAATTAACAAAAACAAAGAATATAAAATAACAATTTACAATAAAACATTTGACAATTTAAAAACAATGAACATTAAATTAAATTGGTAGGTACGCTGTTCACAATATTTCATGCTGTTCACAATATTTTAAAATGTCGTTATGCGCATAAATATTGATTTTAAGCAGATACGTCCAGATGGATCTCTTGAAGACATCGATGTTTTTAATAGCCTTTAATCTATCAGGCAATTTATTAAAAAGCTTGAGGACTATGTGCCGACTAGTCGCCTGAAACTTGGTAGTACGTGCTACTATCGGTTAGTGGTAATGAGTTTTATGGGATATTGCCAAGCTCTTATTGCAATAGAATTCGCAAAGAGCTTTCTGAGCAAAAAACGCATATACGGTTAATATCCCTAAATTTTGGAAGTGACCAATTCCCACTATCGCTCGTATGGCTCTTTTCTAGAGAGTTTATTTTATTTTTATTTATTAATTTAAAATAACTTTATATATGTCATATACATACCATTAACATAATATGGTTGAGTTGGGAGAGATTGAGCACATCCTATGGTGAAAATGTTTATCCGCATTCCTAACTAGGTTAGAGACCCGTATCTAGGGATGCTGATTTTTGTTTAATGGTATCGACGAGCTGTCTCTTTTGATATTATGAACTTATGTTGCATTGCATAATACATAAGAATATATACATATATACATACCTACACATATATATATATATATATATATATATATATATATATATATATATATATATATATATATATATATATATATATATATATATATATATATATATATATATATATATATATATATATATATATATATATATATATATATATATATATATATATATATATATATATATATATATATATATATATATATATATATATATATATATATATATATATATATATATATATTGATATTTTAAGGGTGTAATTTTTTTTAAATTATTTTCAATAATATATAAAATTAGATTCATGAAAAGTTACTTATCTGGGGTCCTGGTGGACCAGAAACATTTAAACGATAGTTAATGTCCTCTTTAAATACTTAGGGCAGCAGCACCTGTTTCCGCAATTGATAACTTATGATGTTCTTAGTTATTGCAGCCGAATTACTGTATGCCCTTGGATGTAATAAGTATAGGAGGATGGTTTCTGTAACAGAAATGGATGTTAGTAACTTATTTTAGAAGAAATTATATGACTGAGAATATTTCGACACTAGTCGTAGTCATCTCTATGACATTTCTCATACAACCTGGCGCTGGCGTAATATCATCTCTATGAGAAATGTCATAGAGATGAATACGACTAGTGTCGAAATATTCTCAGTCATATAATTTCTTCTAAAATAAGTTACTAACATCCATTTCTGTTACAGAAACCATCCTCCTATACTTATTACATCCAAGGGCATACAGTAATTCGGCTGCAATAACTAAGAACATCATAAGTTATCAATTGCGGAAACAGGTGCTGCTGCCCTAAGTATTTAAAGAGGACATTAACTATCGTTTAAATGTTTCTGGTCCACCAGGACCCCAGATAAGTAACTTTTCATGAATCTAATTTTATATATATATATATATATATATATATATATATATATATATATATATATATATATATATATATATATATATATATATATATATATATATATATATATATATATATATATATATATATATATATATATATATATATATATATATATATATATATATATATATATATATATATATATATATATATATATATATATTGATATTTTAAGGGTGTAATTTTTTTAAAATTATTTTCAATAATATATAAAATTAGATTCATGAAAAGTTACTTATCTGGGGTCCTGGTGGACCAGAAACATTTTACCGATAGTTAATGTCCTCTTTAAATACTTAGGGCAGCAGCACCTGTTTCCGCAATTGATAACTTATGATGTTCTTAGTTATTGCTCACTGCAGCCGAATTATTGTATGCCCTTGGATGTAATAAGTATAGGAGGATGGTTTCTGTAACAGAAATGGATGTTAGTAACTTATTTTAGAAGAAATTATATGACTGAGAATATTTCGACACTAGTCGTATTCATCTCTATGACATTTCTGATAGAACAATTTTTTCAAAATTTAAATTTTAAAAAAACTGAACATAGAGAAATGGGTTAATAATATTTTGCAATATCGTTATAAATACACTATAACCGACCTTGAAAAACATTATTATTAATGATTTTTAAATGAAAAATATTAATAAGCTTTTAATGAATATGTCTGAACAAATATAATTACTGTATTAATTTTGCCTATTCAGACCGGGACCCTTGCAAGCGCCTAAAATATTTATAAAAGCCAACTCCCAAGATTTAACGTCTCTTTCTTTAGCGTTATCGCCAAGGCACTTAATAATTTTTACTTTAAAACAATTATCAAAAGTTAAATTGTGTGCCTTAGCATGCAATGCTATTGGAAGTTGACTTTCATTGCCTACGCTGGCCCTGTGATTATTTAACCTAATGCTAAGAGGTGTAGTTGTTTCCCCAATATAAAATGCATTGCAGGTCTGGCAAAGTAATTGATATACAATATTTTTTGAAATGCAACTACTATTAAAAGGAACTCTGTAACTGTTGGGAGTGTTTGGACTAGTAAAATAAATGCTTCGATCTAATAAAGGACATGTTTTACAACGTGATCGACCACAAGGCTGTAGCCCCAAATTTTTGTTATTTCTAAGATAATTTCGATTATTTTTATTAAGTATTGATTTTAAATTAGGAGGTTTTCGAAATGATAAAATTGGTGGTATATCTAATAAACCTTTGGTTGATGGGTCGTTAGCTATAATAGGGAATAAATCTGCTAAAATAGGTCGCAGTTTCTCAGTGCCAGGAAAATAAGTAGTACTCAGAAAGATTTTATTTTGATTTAAATTTGATACCAATTTAGGTTTAGGTGAAAATTTTGTTTCGGAATTTATTATATTTTTATCTAACAAAGAGGCAGGATAATTTCTTTCTATTAGTGATTTTTTAAGATTAGAAAGGTACTTATCTAAATTTTCTTTATTATTAATTAAACGGTGTCCGCGAATGGACATTGAATATGGAATTGACTTTTTGGTATGAAACGGATGACAGCCAGACCAGCAATGCATTTTATATTGGGGAAACAACTACACCTCTTAGCATTAGGTTAAATAATCACAGGGCCAGCGTAGGCAATGAAAGTCAACTTCCAATAGCATTGCATGCTAAGGCACACAATTTAACTTTTGATAATTGTTTTAAAGTAAAAATTATTAAGTGCCTTGGCGATAACGCTAAAGAAAGAGACGTTAAATCTTGGGAGTTGGCTTTTATAAATATTTTAGGCGCTTGCAAGGGTCCCGGTCTGAATAGGCAAAATTAATACAGTAATTATATTTGTTCAGACATATTCATTAAAAGCTTATTAATATTTTTCATTTAAAAATCATTAATAATAATGTTTTTCAAGGTCGGTTATAGTGTATTTATAACGATATTGCAAAATATTATTAACCCATTTCTCTATGTTCAGTTTTTTTAAAATTTAAATTTTGAAAAAATTGTTCTATCAGAAATGTCATAGAGATGAATACGACTAGTGTCGAAATATTCTCAGTCATATAATTTCTTCTAAAATAAGTTACTAACATCCATTTCTGTTACAGAAACCATCCTCCTATACTTATTACATCCAAGGGCATACAATAATTCGGCTGCAGTGAGCAATAACTAAGAACATCATAAGTTATCAATTGCGGAAACAGGTGCTGCTGCCCTAAGTATTTAAAGAGGACATTAACTATCGGTAAAATGTTTCTGGTCCACCAGGACCCCAGATAAGTAACTTTTCATGAATCTAATTTTATATATTATTGAAAATAATTTAAATATATATATATATATATATATATATATATATATATATATATATATATATATATATATATATATATATATATATATATATATATATATATATATATATATATATATATATATATATATATATATATATATATATATATATATATATATATATATATATATATATATATATATATATATATATATATATATATATATATATATATATATATATATATATATATATATATATATATATATATATATATATATATATATATATATATATATATATATATATATATATATATATATATATATATATATATATATATATATATATATATATATATATATATATATATATATATATATATATATATATATATATATATATATATATATATATATATATATATATATATATATATATATATATATATATATATATATATATATATATATATATATATATATATATATATATATATATATATATATATATATATATATATATATATATATATATATATATATATATATATATATATATATATATATATATATATATATATATATATATATATATATATATATATATATATATATATATATATATATATATATACATAAGCAAATAATACACGAGATTTGATATTAGTTAGTAATACCATTGATTTTATAGTGTAATAAAATCA
>CALYMY010000704.1:0-12070 GCA_944548615.1 Micropterix aruncella | reverse complement strand
CTACACGGAGAGAAATGGTTTCATTGATTTTACAAAACCACATTTGGTTAAATAATTATTCATAAAATTAATCAATAATTAGTAATATCAACTAAACCAGTTACAAAATCGATTTATTAGTTTTACGAAACGGGTTTAAGTTGAACTAACAGTATGAAGTTTGATAAAATTTACAAATGCTTCCGATAGTTTTAACAAAATGTCTTAGTCAGTATTACTTAAGTAAAAGACCAATAAAGATACTTTAAAATTAAACAATTTGTTGTTGGTATTACAAACAAAATTTTGTTGTTTTTACGAAACCTTGAACTTTGTATAAACAACTGACAAACATTGTTAGTTTTACTATATGCTACTGTTAAAGTTACGAAATCATATAATTGAAAATTGCAAATGTATTTCGTAATATATAAAAAACCTTTAATTTCGTAGTAATAATAGATAAACGGTGTTAATGTTATAATAATTATTTGTCCAAATTACGAAATCATACAATTAAAAATTACAAACAATTTTCATATGTATTATCTGTATAAAAAATTGACACTAAAGGTTAATTGTACAAATAATGTCACATAATTAAGACATTTTATTTGTTATACATACATTTAGAATAATTTGGTCCCACATATAACTAAATATTAATTTGTACACAACGTTAAAGTCATGAAATTTTAGTGCAAGCTACGTATTTCTCAATATTATTTTTTTTAACGTCACTGATAATGATTTCGTATATTTAATCATAAATGTTATTATAAACTACATAAATATTGGTATTTTATAATACGCTATGTTTGTTACTATTACCGAAATATTTTCGTAAATTTTATCAAGAAATATTTGTGTAACCTACACATATAATCGTATATTCTAATATCTGTTATTGTTTTTCATTACTGATAAAGATTTGGTAAATTTTATAATACATATTCGTATAACCAATATCAACATTTGTATTTTCTAATTTACTATTCTTTGCTATTATTACCAATAATAATTTCATTAATTTTATTATGAAATATTAGTGCATTCTAAATTAGATTCGTATTTTAATATTAGGTACCTTATTTGTTATAAGTACTGATAATCATTTCGTAAATTTCATCAAGAAGTATTAGTATAACTTACATATACATTGGTATTTTGTAATACTCCATTTTTTGTTATAGTTACCAAAAGCATTTCGTTTATTTTTTCATGAAAAATTAGTGTAACCAGCAAATACAATTTGTATATTCTTTTCTATTATTTGTTATAATTATTGATTAAACATTTCGTAAAAAATTTTATACATATTCGTATAACCAACATAAATACTGGTATTTTCCAATATTCAATTCTTTGTTATTATTACGGACAACGGTTTCGTTAATGTTATAATGAAATATTAGTTGAAGCTACATTTAATTCTTATTTTTTTATATTCTAGGCTTTGTTATCATTACTGATAATGATTTTGTAAATGTTATGATAAATATTTGTACAACCAACATAAAAATTGGTATTTTCTTATAAAAAAATCTTTATTATTATTACCGATAATGAATTTGTAGATTTTATTATGAATTATTAGTATAAACTACATTCATATTGGTATATTGTAATACCCTTTTATTGTTACAGTTAACAAAGCCATTTCGTCAATTGTATCACAAATATTTGTACAAACTTCATAAACATTAGTATTTTCTTATAAAAAAATCATTATTGTTACCAATACTTAATGATTTTGTAAATTATTTTATGAAGTTTTAGTAATAAATACATAAACATTGGTATTTTGTAATACTCTTTTTTTTGTTACAGTTACTGGAACCATTTCGTAAACTTTATCAAGAAATATTAATATAACCTGCATAATGTAACCAACACAATCGTATTTTCTAATGTTCTATTATTACTTTCCTGTTCAAGGAAAGTATTATAGACGTTCTTCTGTGTCTGTGTGTGTATTCTCTGACGATAGCGCCGAAACGCTTCATCCGATTGAGCTGAAATTTGGCAAGCAGACATCATTTGGTCATGGCATGAGCTGATTGTGATTGAAATCCTTCCACCAGGGTTGGCTCCAGACGAGGGAACTCCTCAACGGTCAACAGCAAAGACCCAAAATTTTGTATACGTATTCATTTATGATAGCAATTTCCAAGTTGCACCATGACATGGCTGATGTACCCTGGGTGGGCTCCCGACGAAGGAACTTCTCAACGGTCAACAGCAGGGACCCAAAAAATTGTATACGCACTCATTTATGATAGCAACTTCTAAATTCAACCATGACATGGCTGATGTGTACCCTGGGTTGGCCCTGGGTTGATGTGACCCAAAAATTTTTATAGGTACGCATTCATTTATGATAGCAACTTCTAAGTTCCACCATGACATGGCTGATGTACCCTGGGTTGGCTCCCGACGAGGGAAATCCTGAACGGTCAACAGCAGAGACCCAAAATTTCGTATACGCATTCATTTATGATAGCAACTTTCAAGTTCCACCATGACATGGCTGATGTACCCTGGGTTGCCTTCCGAAGAAAGAACTCTTCAACGGTCAGCACCAGAGACCCAAAAGTTTGTATACGCATTCAATTTAAATAGCAACTGCCAAGTTTCACCATCACCATGACATAACATGGAAAATTCGAAAAAGTCGAAAAAGTCATTGATTGACTGATAGATTTTATTTATGAAATTAATATTCAGATGAATTAAGTCCCTGGCTACTTAACAGAAAAGTCTTGGGGTGACACAACCGATTGTTTTAAATAATTACTGATAGAGATTTCTTAACATTTATAATACATATTCGTTTAATCAAGCATTTATTATATGTATTTTATTTAATATATATATATATATATATATATATATATATATATATATATATATATATATATATATATATATATATATATATATATATATATATATATATATATATATATATATATATATTATATATATATATATATATATATATATATATATATATATATATATATATATATATATATATATATATATATATATATATATATATATATATATATATATATATATATATATATATATATATATATATATATATATATATATATATATATATATATATTATATATATATATATATATATATATATATATATATATATATATATATATATATATATATATATATATATATATATATATATATATATATATATATATATATATATATATATATATATATAAAAAAGCCACTTACATCGTGACGAAATTTTCTCACTTTTTTTTTTTTTTTCTTTCTTTAGATTTCTTTCTTTTTTTTCTTTTTTTCTTTAGAAAGAAAATTTCTCCTCTTTCCGCAAGTGAGAGGCATTCATCATTCTCGTTAACACCTAAAGCATTCCCGAATCCGATCAAGGGAATCCTTCGTCACGATGTAAGTGGCTTTTATAATTATTTACTTTATAATCATCTTATTGATCAATTCTAAAAAGAATATATACACAAAACTATCAAATATTTCAAAATATTGAATTTTTACATATTTTATGTTTCGTTCATTGTAAATAATCCATTTAGGTTAAAGGTAATCTTTCCAACTAATAGGAAAGAGCTGACTGCTTCCTTTCATTGATATGAGGGCATGTCACGCTTTTAGTTTTAAGTTTTCAGCTGAATATTGATCGCAGCTTCTTTATATCACACTTTTAGAAAATAAAAAAACGAAATTCGAAATTTTAAATTCTTCCATCTGTCAAGTAGCTCGTCTTGTCTTGTTATTTCCCTTGAAATAATAGGAAATTGAGTGAGTTTACGTATAAAGAAGGATTGTAGCTTAATTTTTGAGATAATTGGATGAAGGGTGAGCGTTACTAGTTGTAAAATGGGCCCAACTTAAACCTACTCCTCTTTCCGCAAGTGAGAGGCATTCATCATTCTCGTTAACACCTAAAGCATTCCCGAATCCGATCAAGGGAATCCTTCGTCACGATGTAAGTGGCTTTTATAATTATTTACTTTATAATCATCTTATTGATCAATTCTTAAAAGAATATATACACAAAACTATCAAATATTTCTATATATTTATATATATATATATATATATATATATATATATATATATATATATATATATATATATATATATATATATATATATATATATATATATATATATATATATATATATATATATATATATATATATATATATATATATATATATATATATATATATATATATATATATATATATATATATATATATATATATATATATATATATATATATATATATATATATATATATATATATATATATATATATATATATATATATACCTATATATATATATATATATATATATATATATATATATATATATAGATATATATATATATATATATATATATATATATATATATATATATATATATATATATATATATATATATATATATATATATATATATATATATATATATATATATATATATATATATATATATATATATATATATATATATATATATATATATATATATATATATATATATATATATATATATATATATATATATATATATATATATATATATATATATATATATATATATATATATATATATATATATATATATATATATATATGTATATATATATGTACATATACCTATCAATCTAAAAAATATATTAATTTCATCAATATAATAAAAAAATCAATATAAATTTATAAACATTTATTTCATTTCAATTGGTGCATAGGTGCATAGATGACTGCATAGGACTTATTTAAAAGTAATATTATTACAAGTATATCTTTTAAAACAGAAGCAATCAACTGATGTGCAGTTTCTTTTTGTCATACAAAAATTATGTATCTCCATGTGTCAACTATTTAATAAAATGTCGAAAACTTCTTTTTGCGTTAGAACAGCAAAGAAGTTTCTTATCCAGTATACCTACCTACTTAAAAAGGATCACTGTCTTGAGAAACAACTTTAGTGCTCAGTCACATAGGTACTCTATTTGCGGAGCCGTCCTCGCGAACCAACCAAGGACGGTGGAGTCTGGAGTTCTTCTTTTTATGATCCATGCAATAGTTTTTGACTTATGGTCGTTTTCCCAAGAGCGTCAATGCCACAACTCTATGGATGCACCATTTCAATACCTAGAACAAGATCTCTGAAAATCTCAAAGCGACAATGCAACATTTTGTCTACGAAATTAAATGTTTACATTTACTAAAGTAAATTTGTAACTTCTACATATCTGTATTAGTTAATGACACGTGGCAGACTTCCCGCGTTCGAGAAATTGTCGTTAGATATTGACACGATTCGAGTGTTGCTAACTAACTAATAAATGCCTTTTTTTAAAGATAAATATTATCTTGAAATCTGCCAGCTTTATATACCTACAGTAGCGAGCACAGAAATCTTTCCAGACTGAAAATATCAGTTTTTTTAATGTTTTTTGTTGTGATTTCTTAATAGCTCTTTAGTCCAAATTATTAAGCAACACTGTTTAAAGATGATAATACACAAAAAAGTGCCTATTTATTGTCAAAAAATTTCAATGTCAAAAAATTCTGGTTTTCCTTTTATATACTCGATACGACGAACTGTCAAACTCGTGACTCGCGATACACATCCTCCGCGAAAAATACTTCTATAAATTCGTAATCAATCGCTACTTTAAGAAATTGTGAGTCTATTTACGTTCTACAGTGATACCACATCTGTGAAAGTGTCTGCAACTCTGCAGCCTTTACGGGTTCAGCAGCAGTGGGTGGCTGACATAGGCCCCTTCTTTGAACTTTATATCAACGCTTCATTCTAGAACTGTCTCGTGTGACTTATAACTGAACTGCATGTTAAGACGAAGCCCGAAGAAAGCAGCGAGATCGGCGCAGCGGTTTGAAAGATATAATCCATTTAACATCGAACAAAAGACGTGAGGTTGCCTTGTAAAATATCCCCTAACTAACGGCATTTCTGTCCACCCGGTATCATCCACATATAAAGAAACCGAAAGGCGCCATTCATCTAAACATAAGAATATCTTTGTGAACAGTGCAGTCACGCATTTTCGTTTCAACAAGATCCAAAAACCATTTAAACGTAAAGTTATATAACGACTTTTGTCTAATTTCATGGAAACGAGGATACGAAGCATTTTCATTTTAATTTTTGGTTTAATATTAGGCGGTTAGCGAGCTCAAAAAACGTGGATTCATTCGAAATTTTAAAATAAATTGAAATCTCATTCTATATTGAGGATCAGTCAATGTGATTATTTATTGTTTTTGCTTTTTTCGTTTCTATCGAAGACATTTTGTTTTGCAAAAGGATAAGCTTGGTTTTTGAGATGTGGATGAAATGCGGATCATTCAACGGTGGCAAAGGGAAACCCATTAACGCTACATGTACATAGTTTCGAAAGTGGTACACATCCATAGGGGGAGACAGGGCAGGTTGGTACACAAAAAATCAAACTCATATATTTTAAACAACAATGGTTGAAATATTCCACTTTTCTTGCATCGGTATGCCATAACTACTCAAGTCAATAAAACCAACAACAAAAAACATGAAGGTTTAAAAATATATAGAATATTAAGGTTTTAATGAAAAATGGGTTTTGTGTCATTGTGCCTCACCCACGGGACACAATCGTACCTACATTAGAAGGGACGCTTTGGTACTAATAGTTAATTATATGACAATGGTTAATAAAAACCAAAATCTGTAGCTGAAAAGTAATTTTATTATTTTAACAATAATCAGCCTCATAATTCTCACTTATAATCTCAATTGGATAACAAAACTAACAGTTTTGGTAGGTTTCGTAAACCAATTACATAACTTAAATAGTGTCTTTGTAAACAAATCAAACAACCTTAAAAATGTCAAGAAAGTTTTGCAAATTATTAACATGAAAAATATATATATATATATATATATATATATATATATATATATATATATATATATATATATATATATATATATATATATATATATATATATATATATATATATATATATATATATATATATATATATATATATATATATATATATATATATATATATATATATATATATATATATATTTTATTACCCATGCAAAGCTATTATATAAACAAACTATATAAAACCCAAGTATAACTTCCAGTCTGGCAACACTTAAATACGTACCTGTGTCAACTTGTTTGCCCGCATTCGCGCACCATTATTTCATTCGCTCGCAAGTGCTCTGAAGTGATCATTACCTTTCTGGCGGACAGCGATGGATAATGCGAACCCCACAGAGTCACAAACTCTCCTAAACCTGATGGTTGAATGGGGCATCAGTCAAGAAACGATAGACGTTTTTAAAGGTAAATTTTTCAAAGTATTATTTTGTTTCGTTTTATTCTAGTATGAAAAGAAGGAACAGAGAGAATTCGGTATAATTGCAGTGGCTACACCGCTTTCTATTATCATGCGATGTGAGCCATCCATGTCAGTTTTCTATATTTAAAAAAATCAGGTAAGTACTTAATCCACGCTATTATACATATTTACAACTGTATTGCAGGAGACATACCACATCCCAGCATCTTCTTATGGATCCGGACAATATATACCGGCAAAGGGAAAATTAATTGATAGATATTACAATCAACTGCGCCTACTCCGTCAAGCTGGGGTGCTGCCTGCCTATAAAAAAAGGAAGATTGCTGAAGATCAACAACTTGGCAAGTATTTCTTTATATATTACTATACTACAGGATGATTTTGTATAGCTACAGGCCACATCAGAAGTTGATTCTGTTCACGAAACTGAACAACTTTGGTTCTACGACTTTTCGTTTTTTTTTTAAATATCGACTCGTACATTTTAAAAAAAAAATCTTCTAACCCCTAAATGTGAGTGGTCAATGAAATTAGTTTCTCGAAAAGCTAAAAGTTTTAGAACAAAAGCTGTTCAGTTTCATTTGCAGAATCACCTACTGAATTAATTATTAAAGACTTACAGCTACTTAAACAACCTGTACAGGGTGTGTTTCTTCCTCTATTTAGGAGAATGTTCTGTAGATCAATCTGAATCACTTTTAATTTATACTCTTTTCTATCCTATATTTATTCTATATTTCTTAATTTAATCACTTTTAATTAATAATTAAAGAGCGTGCAAGAAAAAGAACCCTATTAGGGTGATATCGTTCTCTTACCATCTGTCTGTCTGTATGTCTATCCATCCGTCTGTTCGTCCGTCTCACGATTACGTAGCTTTACGTTTTATACTTACAAATTTTATATTGTGCAGTAATGCTGAAGAATTGATCCATCAGATAAATTAACTTTGAAAAAATACAAATAAAAATAACCGTTCAACATGTTGCCCGAAGCGAGAGTTGAACCCGCGTCCTTGAGGCGGATCGATTCTGCAGTGTTACTTCATAATCTAAAAAAATAAACTGCCTAATAACAAATTAGAGCCTTAGTGCCGGCAGAGATTTAGAATATCTATCTACGTTCTCGACTACCCATGGTCGCCCCACTTCTCATACTTTTTCGCCCATTATCAATTTTAATTTATAATTTAATCCTTAACAGTAATTGTACAATAGGTAGGTATGAATTATACGGGAGACAAAGTGATTGAATATACATAATATATCTATTTTAAGCTATTACAATATTTTGAAATTTCAGATGTAGCATTAGACGACAAACAAGCCAAAGAAACGTGGACGTGGTTGAAATACAACAGAGAACCATGGACGCTTGTAGAAGAAAAGTGGACTCAGTGCGATTATAGAAAAAGGAAAATATGTGAAACCAAAAAAAACGCTAACGGATGTATTCACTGAATGGCCGTGTCTTAAACAATCTAATGCATACCGACTAGTAAGTTATATCCCTAATCTAATAAGTATCTTTGAAAATGTATGAAACATGTCTTTTCATTTCAACTGAATTTATTGACTTAATCCCTGCTCATTTTAATTTTAATCAGGATAGTTCAGTGGGTTGAATATCAAAGTATCCGTTATGTTATCGATAGCATCTTAACTATACCATCTGAAACTGAATACTCTTTTTATATAATAAAACATATCTTGGTGTCTGCTAGTGGTGACACGACTTTCATATGTTTAAAAATTCCTTGTATAGGATACAATGATCATTTACTAGCATATCAGCTGGAAACTTATACCCAAACAAACGAATGGAAATTGATTTATTTAAAAAGCATTTTTCTGTATCCTTCTTTTTGTCATACACTCTCCGGTGGTAATAAATATTTTAGATTGAAGTATATTTAGACCTATCTTTAAAATTATGTTGTAGCTTTTAGATACGTTTGTAAGTTGATTAAGGTATTTTTTTAATAATTAAAATATTATTAGGTATTTTTATATTAAGGTATTTTTTTAATAACTAAAATACCTAATATTTTTTTATTGACATTTAAAAAAAACGAAACGCCGAATGGACGAAAAAACCTATGTCTCCATTGTATAAACCATAGTTTGTCATATGTCATTTAGTTAGTTCCGTGTCTCGTTTTTTTTTTAATTTTTGCAAAAAAATAGACAAAACCCAAAAATTGATTTAGGTTCCTTAGTCTGCCGAATCTTTAATTTATAATTGTAGGTCCACCAAGTGTATTGTAATCTTGCGTAATTGGTATATTGAAATTCTCTAAATTACCTTAAAATTGCTTTGTACGAGTTGGATAACTAAGTTGGGTTTTGTAAAGGTTAAAATATGTGTAGGTATTCAGAATAATAATTCATAGCTCACCCTAAATTAGGTTATAAGTTTTATGATTATTAATAATTAATAAATGTTTCGAATTTTACTTGTTCTGTTTTATTATTATTATTTAGCACCATACTCTATTTTATGATGGATTAGAAATAATGAGTAAAGAATCAAGGATACAAGTTATAGTAATTATAATTTCTTTTTATTTAGTGTAAGCTTTTGTATAATTAATTTGAAATTGTTAAAAGTTTTGTTTTCAACTGAATTGTATTGTAACTTTAATCAGTATTTTTGGATATATTTAAAAATAAAATGTTATATATTCGAAACTTGTTCCTTAGTTTGTCTTGTATCTTTTCTACACTAGGAATCCACGTTATGTTTGCCTGATAATTTCTTGTAAATTTAATGTTTAGTTTTCCTATAATAATTTATGTGAAATAATTTTTCCTACAATTATAATTTTTTGACTGTTTGTAACTTTTTAATCTGTATTCGGGGGTACAATTTACTAATATCTAAAGTTTAGTAGAGTTTAATCAATTTTTTAGTACAACTTGCTAAACATAATGTGTAAACGATGTAAGGTTATCGGTAAAAATGCATGTGTCATAATTTGCAAGATTGAAAATATTTACAAGTATTTGTTTAAATATTTTCTTTAAAAAATAATTGTAAATATTTACAATTTTGTAAATTACTTATGATACTTACATAAATATTTTACCAATAACCTTACATCGTAAGAATATTTTTGATAGTAAGTTTATACTAAGAAAACAGGTCAAACTCTACTAATTAATATTAGTTAAATATACCACCGAATACTGATTTAAACTTGGAAAAAATAATAATAATTTTTCGTAAATTTGACAAATTTGTTCACGTAAATAGTACGAAAATTAACAGACAAATATATCCTGGAATTTTAGTAAAAGGTACGAAAGTACTAAGAAATAAATTTGGAATATACAAAACTTTATTGTTAAAATATACCCAAGAATAGTGTTGAAAGTTACAAAACTTTACAGTTAAAAACAGTAATAATTCTTCATGCTTTTGACAAATAATTCCAAATAAATTATACTAAGGTTTTACATTAAATATACAAAGAGATTGTTAGTCAAATATAACCAGGATTCTTAGTAAAAGGAACGAAATGTACTAATAAATATGTATGGAATACACAAATGTTTATTAGTACAATATACTCAAGAATAATGATTAAACCTACAAAACTTACTGCTTGAAAACAGTAATAATTGTTCATAATTTTGACAAATAATTTCTAATAAATCTTACTACTACATACATTAAATGTACGAGAAATTATCAGTTAAATAAAAGAAGGATTCTTAGTAAAAGACACGAAATATACTAATAAATAAGTATGGATATACAAAACTTTAATAGTAAAATATACCCTAGAATACTGATTAAATCTACAAGAATTTTGCACTTGAAAACAGTACTAATTCTTCGTACTTTTAGCAAATAATTTTAAATAAATTATACAGAAAAAATAATTAAATATACAAAAAATTGTTAATCAAGCTTAACCAATATTATTATTTAAAGTAACGAATAAATAATAATGGAATGTACAAAACTTTATTAGTAAATATACAATGGAATACAAATTAAGTCTACGAAAAATAGTGGTTGAAACAAATATTATTAATCGTAAATATTTCATAAATTGTACAAAAACATTTATTGGATTAAAAAAAATATATCAGTAAAGTATATCATTTATTCCAGGTTAAATTGATGACTCGTACTAAGAAATAACTGTGAAATATACTAAAGATTATGAGTAAAATATACCCAAGAACACCGTTAAACTTACAAAATTCTTACCTTAAATTTAACTAATCTCTTTATTAACTTTTACAGAAGTTGCATATAAATCTTGATTACTTTAATCGAGATTATCTTTAAAAGAGACTAAATAGTCTGTCATATTTACTTCGTATATAGAGAAAAATAATAAAAAAATATCGTTATAATAACATTTGAGTTTTGTAAAACTAACCAACTGATTTTTCATAAAGTCAATCAATAATGTAAATTATTTGTACATTTTAATGAATTAAGTTTGGTAAATCTTTTGTACATTTGACAAATGTCATTTTGTATATTTAAGTAGAGTATTTATTAAAATTGCTAAGAATTAGCAATTAAAAGCAATTGAAAAGAATTGGTAAAATCAACCAATTTCTTCGTGAGGCCTATAGTTAAGGTCGGCGTTGGTTGGGATAACAAGGAATTTTGTAAATGCAATCAAACATTTCTCTCCGTGTGGCCGCGCA
>CALYMY010000703.1:0-12303 GCA_944548615.1 Micropterix aruncella | reverse complement strand
CCTCCGGATGGAGTTGTATTCCCGCGAGTTGTGCAGTCTTCGTGACTATCTGAAGTAGGTCCTCCTTACTCTTTTCCGGAACGCCGACGATCTCAATGTTCGCCAACCTGCTCCATTGGTCCCGAACCTCGCACTGCAGTTGAAGTTCGGAAACCGTTTCCTGGAGCGTGTTCAGGTTGGCCTCCATGGTATCTACTTTTAAGATTTTTACCCTTACCTCTTCTTTTTGCTTTTCAAAATCATTTAGCAACTTATTAAAACGCTCAATACTCGACTTATGCGATGCGAAATCTTCTCGGATCTTCTGAATATCGTCCCTAAAGAGACGCTCGTCCCTAAAGATCACGCTCTGCCTAGCCGTATGAAACTCAACGGTGTCTTTGCAACGGAGGGCCAAGCGATTAGCGAAAGCTTTGCCGATTATTTTAAATCGACATACATCACCGGGCAACCTGTCAATGTAATGCCGGTTAGTGACAATCTAGATACAATTTGTGGTTTAAGTAATATCCAAATCATCGAATCTCAAGTCCTAAAGTATCTTATGAATTTAGACCGCAATAAAGGACCTGGTAGCGATGGTATACCACCTATTTTTGCCATCAACTGTGCGAAGGAACTTTCCCGGCCACTAACATTGCTCTTTCGACGCTCTATTAATGAGGGCGTATTTCCTTCTGCTTGGAAAGAAGCCATCGTCGTACCGGTACATAAAGGAGGCGCCAAAAACTGCGTAGAAAACTATAGGCCTATTTCAATATTGCCAGTTTTTAGCAAGCTCTTGGAAAAGGTTGTTTACGACCAGCTATATCAAGCTCTCGCTAGCTCGTTCACAGAGCACCAACACGGGTTTCTTAAAAATCGGTCGGTTGTTACAAATCTCGCTCATTTTACTGATTATACTTTGGGACGTATGGATCGGCGTATTCAGGTGGACGCGATATATACTGACTTCTCAAAGGCCTTTGATCGTGTCAATCATGTTGAGCTAATAGCTCGTCTGTCGTCTATGGGCATACATGGAGATCTGTTAAGGTGGATAGCATCCTACGTTTTCAAGCGAAGGCAGGCCGTTGTCGTTGGTGGATTTAGATCTAGTTTCTTTGGCATTGAGTCTGGTGTTCCACAGGGATCCCATTTAGGGCCTTTGCTTTTTAATGTTTATATTAACGACATCGGTACTTGCTTTAATCACTGCGACTATCTCCTTTACGCAGATGATTTGAAAATCTTCATGGGAGTGAAGAACCATGGCGACTGTCAACTGATCCAGGAAGATCTGAATCGTTTCACTCGTTTTTGTGAACAGCGTAAACTTTCTTTAAATGTAGCTAAGTGCCATAAAATCTCATTTTCGCGAAATGTCAATATTATTAACTTTAAATATACAATTGGCAATGATGAAATTCTGGAAGTAGATCGAGTGCGTGATCTAGGAGTCATCTTAGATCGCAAGCTTTTAATGGATAAGCACATTGATTCAGTCGTCAACAGGGCTTACAGCACCCTCGGTTTTATTATGAGAGTTTGTAAACCTCTTAAAAACACTCATTCTTTGACAACGGTTTATGTTGCATACGTACGCAGCCTGCTTGAATTTGCTTCTAATATTTGGTCTCCACAGTATGCTACATACAAGCTGAGGATTGAGCGTATTCAAAAACGATTTATACGTCATCTAAATTACCGCTTATTTTCCAACGGCTTGTCGTACGCTGAAAGTCTGCAACGCTACGGTTTAGAGACATTAGAGGACCGGCGAGTAGTGTCAGATATGTCGTTTCTACATAAAATTGTTCATACTGGGTTGGACAGTTCATACCTCCTGAGTAGGGTGAGCATACGAGCGCCTTCCCGACTCGCACGTGCTCACTCAACTTTTTACGTACCAAGGTTCAACACTAACTATGGTTCCAATTCGTTATTGCCGCGCGTTATGCATGCATACAATGTATGCTTTAACGATATTGACATATTTAACCATCAGAATAGTCGATCCTTTGTTAAGGAGGTACGTGAAAAGCTGATTATCAGATCGGATTGAATTAGCATGCACAAGCACTCACAAGCACATTCGCACTACAGATACACACACCCACACACACATACATACACGCACACACACATACAAACACACATATACACACCCTCACACATACACGCTCTCCATCACACAAACACACACTAACATCCATACACTCGCACCTAGCAATTTTAACCGTTACTTTTAAATTCTTTTTGGTATTATTTATTTTGTATTGTTTAGCATATTTTGTAATCCTTATATAGCAAATAATTTAAAACATCATTGGCTTTGTTACTGGTGTATATATTATGCTTATACGTATTTTTTTATGCTGTATGTTTTTAAGAAAAATAAAATAAATAAAATAAAATATATTGTTAGGATTGCCAACGTGAGAAATTTACGTAGCGTTTAGACGTTGCTATTATCCCACTGCAACCGCGCCGTTATTTGAATCTAAAATCCTGAGATTATAAACCTAGTCATCTGTGCGCTACTTGTTTATGCATTATTTCTAAACGAAAATCTGGATCGATGCTGAGAATCAAAGGTCACTTTCGAAGGTTGATCAAATGCTTATTTTTTTATTGATAGTCAAACAAATCATTTATATGGTAGTAATAAATAAAATAAAATACAAACAGAGCTGCCTTGGAATTCACCGACCGGAGTCGGGCCCATCATAATACTATTTTTACACTTCTGGGGTTGAGCAGTGGATTCCGGACTAACGACCGGCTGTTGTAGGTTTAGGACAGCTGCCTTGCCACATGTGAGCTTACATCTTACCACCCATTCACTCCTCCTTCGAAGCCATAGAATTTGAGATGCGGAAATCGCGGTTTTAGATAATTTTTCTAGGAAAGAGTTGATTATTTTGAAGACCAAGGTCTTAAAGAGGTTTATTATTAAGTTTAAATTTATGTAATTTTATCGATGCTTCGATAATTGTAATATACAGATTACGTATTTATTAGATAGGTATAATACGTCATAATCATTATTGAAATGGTGACTTAGGATATTTAAAATTAAAGGGAAAATAAAAAAGAAACAATAGAATAGAACATAATAACTTTATTGTGCTATAAAAACATTATCTAATGAATAGTAGTGGTTTTAAAAAAAAAAAGACAATTTATGCACAAATGACTGACTTATCGCTATAGCGATATCTTATAGACAACCATCTAACTTTCAAATGTTTTAGAACATCGTGTTTGGATTGCTGAAGGCTGTCATTAAATATTTCGATACGATTGTCGTTGTGGTAATCATTATACAGTCGACTTGTTGTCGTTAACGGTAGTCAAAACAGGTCGGGAGTCCGCAATTTTCTCGGAAAAAATTAAAAGAAATTTTGTTAACACTGTTAACGTCGACCAGATGATTTATCATTTTATGAATGGATACTAAGTCGATCTATGCATTGCCAAAAGGTTGATTGCTTTTCTTCTTTTCTCAACGTAGTTTCCTCAGTTCAGTTTTCTATCTAGAGCTATTTTTTTTATTATTTGTTGTGTGGGTTTCTCTAAGGTCTTTATGAGCCTTGTAACTTTGCGCGACCATTGCTAATCTATTGTGTTCGCTACCTACTATAGTTCTGCGCTAAACCTCGTGTCATTTAAGAACCTCAACAGGCTTTTGGCGCCAGATTGTTTTACCTCCTTAGGTTAGAGGTAATGACCACCCAAGTGGGTGTATCTTTTACGCATCAGCGGGCCACACGCGCACATGAGGTGCAGGGAAGTTTCCTCTGCCCCTTGGCAGAACCTGCACATTTTCGTGTCCCGGAGATTGAGGTTGTACATGTGTTTGTTCAGGCCACATTGCCCCGTGAGCGCCCTCACCAGTATGCGTATATTGTTCCTATTTAGCGATAATGCCTCACCGGCAGTCTTACTGTCGTAAGCCTTGATTACCGCTTTGGAATGATTCAACCCTGGCGTGTTGTTCCAGTGGCTGACGGATTGTTCTAAACATATTTTTTGAGCATTAGGTTTGCAAGGCCTTTTGGTACGCAACAGCAAGGTTCAGGGCCAGGTCAGGTCCTGACCAGGTCAAGGTCAGGGCTTCGTCGGCTTTTTCATTTCCCCCGTTTCCTGCATGGCCGGGAACCCATCTTAGAACTACCCTGTTCTTTTCGCCCAGGGAAATCAGTAGTGATACGCAGTTTTGCACCAGTATTGAATTGGTATTCGGGGCTATTGTCATAAGAGCTGCCTTGCGATACGAGTGGATGTAGATACGGTGGTTGGCGTAGTTCATTCAATAATGGCGTATATTTCCACTTAAGGTATATATGTATATATATATATATATATATATATATAACTAATTATAAATTTAATATAAATTAATTATTTATATTAAATTGTAATATTTAGGCGTAGTTCCCCAAGTTTACACCTTTCGAAGTTTGGTCGCTCTTTATATATACCGCAGCCTACGTCAAGTCCCGATTTGGATCCATCAGTATACCATTTAAGGCTACAGTATAGCATCTAGAGCTATACCTATCTAATTTACTACTTCTGAGAGCTTTATTGAGACACCATGATGAATGATGATGGGAGCTAGGAAAGTATGGTTATTTTGATTATGTTTAGTTTCACATTTTAAATATTGGATAAAATATGTATGTGGAAGTTGTATGTAAGTCTTCTCGCATCATTGAAATTTTATTGTAGCCGACGAAGGCTAGGTTATTGCCTTCGCCGACGTATCTTCTATACTTGTTTATTTTTATTTCTTTCCCGCCACACTAAGGACTATTCAGCTGGACGAATGCCGGACGCCGGACGCGTCACAAGCCGCGCAGGACGAGTTTAAAAATAGTTTATGTGCGGCAATGCGAGTGCAACTTCCGCTGAGGAGACGGAGCGGAGGCAGGTGACTAACGCCTGGCACTAAAACCCACTCATATTTACGAGCGTTCGTGGATAAAATGCCCTATAAGCTTAACATGTGAAACCAAAGTACATACATAAAGATTTCCGTGATGATTACATACAGTAAAATCTGTTCATCCGAGATCTGGTTTATCCAAAAGACTAGCTATTGCCCGCGGCTTCGCTTCGCGTGAAGTTTTAAATCGATTTGTTAATTTAAGTAGGGTGGCGTTTATTTGCCTTTTCAGAAGCTACCTTTATATAGTGCAAGACGCCCCCCCCCCCTCAGATGCAGGCTACCTCTCGTAGACGTACGAGTCTTGTTCCTCGCAGCCACCTTCAGCTGTACGCTGATCTAGGTATTTCGAGGTCCTTGCACGCGTTACTAATTTCATGATATCTCTAAAACTATACCACCTAAAAATTTACAGTAAATGGCTAATTTTACCTCTAGGTATTTATCACCCGTGATTTATTTTTACACGGATTCTTATTTTATTGGTTATCTTTTTAACAATGTCTAATATTAATTTTTTTTGAGACATAGAAGCAGTTAATATAAAACTTAAATATTAAAGTTGGATATGTGCTGTCGATTTTTTTATACATCTCTTTGAGGCCGATGCTTTTGTTGTACATTATTTTCACATATATCAAACCGTTTCGTCAGCGCACTCCGAGGAAGCAACTCACCAGCTCATTTTTCTCCGACTCGATTTACAAATATCGTGATTTTGTATTGAAAACTATTATTTTTTGCCATAAAATATAGTCTATAGCACTACTCGATAATGGAGCTTTTCATAAGTGTTTTTTTTTAAATCGAATAAGTAGTTTCGGATATTACCCCTTACACACAAACTTACAAATATTACTTGTTTATAATTATTAGTATAGATTAGGTTAAGGCGACAAACTACCTGAGAAAAAAACATCTGAAATGGGCGGACCCGCAAAGAAATAGACGGGATCAATGCTGTTGGGTTTGGCTAATAAAAATCCGGCGTTTATGAAGCGTCAGGCACAGATTCCACGTACAAATGCGTCGGAGAGCGGGCGGGCACTAAATGTTCGATCGCAGCGCAGTCACAGTAAAACTATCTTTGCGCAGTGGTGGTATAAGGGTGTTACTAGTAAAGAATATTTAGCATAACTCTCAGAGCGCCCTCACGTTTTAATTTATTAAAATTAATTTAGGACCTAAATAAAAATTAACCAGTCAATATAATTAAATTAAAATAAAACACACGCCTGACAGCGCCTGAAAGCCTTTGAAATCAGTTTAAAGCCGTCAACCGAGAAACTTTTTTGAATCTAAATTATAAATTGGTTCCTTATAAGGTATTCGCTTAGATTTTTTTTTAAATTGGTGCTTCTATTTGTCAAAAAAATCATTAAACGAAAGATCTAGATATACTATATATAGAGACGGGCCAAATTATCGCCTAGTTAGATGTGCTATTGGCAGTAAAGGTCATGTAAGATGTGTTAAACCTCCCTATATTAATTATTAAATAATTTATATAATTATTATAAAATTACACGACCTATGAATGAACTGTATACCTAATCCTATGTACCTAAATAAATAAATAAATAAATAAATAATACTGTGGTTCCCAGGTATCATGTCACCGTATTGAGATCGTACTACCCCAGCAAAGAGTCTGTGTGACCCGGTGCACTGGTATACCAGAAGGCTCATTATGGTTCTGGGGTAAGAACACCTGCTCCATGAGATGCGGATATGTGAAAATTATCGACTGATATCAAACAAACCTAAAGCCAATGTTGAAAATGTATATCAGTGAGCAAAATAATATTTTTACTGTCCTCGGTTCAGCGAAGTAAACATCTGCAGAAATGTTGTATCTTTGAATCGCTATTTCTCGAAGCATCACCTTTTTCCAGACCACTTTTTTAAATTGTCAGATCCTTTGCATGAAAATAATATTGATCATCATATCGTTGGACGGTAGTGCACGCGTAAGTACGTGTAAACTTGACAGTGGTGGCGCGCCGTCCGCGCAAGTTCAAGTACCCCACGAAGGAAGAGCGGAAATACAAAAGCTCATTCGAGCGCATTTATTTAGAAAACTGTAGACGGGCCGGGCGGTCTCGGTTATTAGTACCCTAGGAAGATCGTGTCAATGTTTTCTTTTTTTTTTTTTGCAAGCAAACAACGTTACATGTGAATAATCCAATACATTTGTTGATAAATTGACATACAGAGTAAGTAAGAAGTAAGCAATTTTTAATTTTTAAAAAATGAAACAACCAAAAAAAAATTTTTTTACTTGTTTTACGACGCTACAAGTTCGGAGAGACAATTTCTAACCATCACCAAATAGCAACAACAGCATCAGCTCTGCTGATACTGTCGACGAAGATATTTAAGAGACCCAAATTGGATCGCCGGAGCGTGGAAAATACGTTGAGATATAAAACGATTTTTAAGATATTCAGCGGAAAATAAAGGGAGCTTTTTTTGTAAAACTAAAGAAGGACAATTGGCATAAGGGAGCATCGTTATCAACCCTATCGAAGGCCATCCTAAAGTCGGAATAGGTGACACCTAATTGTTGGCCCCTTGGCGTATCGGGGGTCTTTTTCACATAGTCCATATAGATACAGGAAATACTTCAGACATTTGACTTCCCTGTGCTTCACTGTCAGGCGTTAGACTCTTACAGGCCGTTGGCGTAGCTAGACTGTGGATTGTTTTCATCCGCAAAAGTCTTTTAGGCTCAATCCCTGGGTGACGGAACCACCTGATGCCGCTATAACTCCCCGGGATTACGAATTAGTCCGCTTTGAATAAAACCCCTTGTATTCTATTAAACAATCTAATACCATAATAAATAACCAATGGTAAAACTTCGACTACTGCTAATATCATTGAGGGCCATGATATTTCAAATATTGTGCCCATTTAAATGACAAGAAAGTAGAGCCTTATTGTCTGGTTATTGTATTTAGTCCTATATATGTACTTTTAGTTTTTAAATGAATGGCATAGCTTTAATTTCATTATTTAAAATTTTACTGAGAATTTGAATATTACCATGAATAATTTGACTACGTAGCTTTTCGAATTATTTACTATTTCAAATATTAGGCTGAGATTTTGATTATTTATATTAATATTTATATTTGTAGTTTGTCAATCCAGAAGTTAAATTCTTGATTACCTAATGTATATTCAGTAAAGAGTAGTAACGAGACCTACTACCTAACACAATTACTTGGACAGTCCAAGAGCGGTTTTTAGCCGTCAATTGGACACGATGAAAATGTAATGTAATGTACATTTCTCAGCGATCCTCATACAGTCGTCCTCGTTTTTCAGGGTTGTAAACTTGAAGTTGCCGCGTTTCCTTTAAACTCGATCGAAGGCCTGCTAGCATATTCGAAAAAGTTGCAAATGAAAGAAAATTACTTACTCGAAATTAAGTTTGAATGTCAGTCTATTTAGGCTAAGCTGACATCTTTTGCGGCCCCATTGCGGGGTCCACATTGTTCGTAAACGCGAAACGGAGGTAATAAGGAGGGGTGAGACTTGTGAGATATATTTATGGAGGAATAAAGGGAGACTTATATGCCATACATGTTGTAAACTATGTACATGCCGATTCAAATCCCTTTATTGTGAACCGATTTCATGAAATTGGATCACCCTCAATGTAAACACAGATGGGAAAAAATACTTTCCGCCAAATTTACATATGCTCTCATTCGTCTGGTGATTGTTTCCATTATTAATTTTTAAGAACAAATAACAAAGAAAAAATCGGTTGTGCCACCCCAATACTTTCCCGGCAAGTTGCCAAGGACTGATTTCATCTGAGTATTAATTTCATTAAAAAAAATCGATGAGCCCAGTCTCCATCTTTTCGTTCCATCTTTTGGCTCTTAGCCGAGAAACGAATCGTTCCGCCCAAGGCGTAATTATTTGATTAAAATAGATGGCGGAATTTCAACATTATTAGTGTAGCTTGTAAATGAAATATGCCAACCAAAATTTCACAATGGGATTTTTTCCCAACAAGGCAACTGTGTGCCGAATTTTAAGTCTTTAAGTCCAATATTTCGAGATTGCTGTATGACTAGAGGGGACCGCTTTCAACCACAATCTTTGCAAGTCTTGCCATGACCAAATGATGCCTGCATGCCACATTTCAGCTCAATGGGATAAAGCGTTTGGGCGCTATCGCGGAGGAATACACACACACAGAGACGGACTTCAGCCTGGAAATGCTCTTAACCGTATGAGGGGAGGGGGGGGGGGGGGTCAAAATGTATATATCCGTCTACATCTTGAAAAATATATTTGCGCGTTCACAATACTTATCTACTCATCGGTTGACGTAAGTAATACTTTACGTCAAAATAAGACTCGTCGGTAAAGTAATACTTTTTGCCTAATTTACATACGCTCTTATTCGTATCGATTTTAAAATGCGAGGCTCGACTGCATAAGTGACTGTTGGTATTATTTATTTTAAATAACCACAAAACAAAGAAAAATACGGCAATGTGCGAGTGATTGGCCAATCTTATTTCTCTCTGGCTATTGTCGAGCGATGCAATACAATTTGGTCGTGCTGCAAATAGAAAGGGGCATCAGCTGCCCGGCGTCGTGCGCGCGCGCGCCGAGTACCAACCGGACCGCCTCATACCATCTCCTTGCTATTCGGTGCGCTCCGCATCCGAATTCGAATCGGCAGGGCAATTACGAGCATTCCGAACTGGTGATGACTTGCAGATGAAAGGAACACCGGCGACGGTGATATCGATTCGATTGTCAATCGAATTTCGCTCAAAGTGGATATATAAATACGAACGGAGCTGCCATGGAATTCACCGACTGAAGTCGGGCCCATCAAAGTATTATTATTCTGAAGGGTGAGCAGTGGACTACGGACTAACAACCGACTGTGGTAGGTTTAGGACAGCTGTCTTGCCACATGTGAGCACCACCTTACCACCCATTCACTCTCTCTCTTCGAAACCATAGCATTTGAGATTCGGAAGTTTGATTATTTTCCTGTAGATGATTTTCTGTAGATATTTTTTTGGAGAGACCAAGCTCTTTAAAGACATTAAACAAAGATTTGGCTGGCAGGCCACGAACGCCAACTTCCACCGCGAGAAGGTGAACAGAGAAACCGTATCATGTGACGGCATTTAATTTGCAGTCGTAATCATTTGGGATATTTGATTCCTATGGAATAGTTAATTCTACAATAAAGACCATCTTCCGGGATAAGCAGTGAAGTTCATCCGAGAGTTTAAATGAATCGATACTGCTTAGTAAAGGAACTGTTAAGAAACAGCAAAGGAACTGGGGCAACGTATTTTAGAATTTTATTTAAGTAAACCTAGGTATAAAGTTGTTCCGAATTTCAACGACAATATCGAGCGAAATTCAGGACGGCAAGATACATCCTCGAAGTTTTCATACACCTATTCTATATGATTTTTTCTATTCTGCTTTGTTTTTAATCTCAGAAATCGTCTTTGTTTTAACAGTTTTTAACTCTGCGTACCATTCTTTTTCTAGGGCAGGCAGCTCCACGGGCTTCTTATAGGTGGGATTTGTAATGCACTTGCAATTTCTTATCTTGAACCACAGCTCAGTGACTCAATAATTATTGACTGAGTCACTCACCGATATGACTGATAATCATACATCTGATAAATAACTATCCCTAAATTTCTTTACTGAGTTCTATTTCTATAGGTTGATGTTTCATATCGAGTCCCAAAACGTGCTCTCCGTGAAGCAGTTTGGATTTAGGCAGGGTTGCAGTACAAATGATGCAGTCAGTTGTGTGCAGACGAATTTATAAAGAAAATAAAACCATATGCGTATTCCTAGACCTGTCTACGGCCTCTGATAAGCGAATGCTTTACGCTCGATATTTATCGTGATAATTGGATCGTGATCCAGGATCATGATATTTATCGACCTTCTTGTATATCGTATCACGGATCGTGATACGGATCACAGGATTTCGGGAGATCCAGAAATCCAAGACTTCGATCAAGCATCGCGCGATATATATATATATATATATATATATATATATATATATATATATATATATATATATATATATATATATATATATATATATATATATATATATATATATATATATATATATATATATATATATATATATATATATATATATATATATATATATATATATATATATATATATATATATATATATATATATATATATATATATATATATATATATATATATATATATATATATATATATATATATATATATATATATATATATATATATATTTATGTATATATATTTATGTATATATATTTATGTATATATATATATATATATATATATATATATATATATATATATATATATATATATATAATTTTTTCAAATTGAAATTATGTTTATTACTAAATAAATGAAATGATAAAATAATGAAAGGGCACTTATCTGGTCTGTGGTGACCAGGAGTGACTCCACGCCTTATTCTTCTCTTCCTTCAGCGCTTGCTAGGTGTTTCCTGTTGTGGTATTGGAACCTGATCAAAATGGTAGCGGCAACACAACAATGCGAGACGAGAATGAATGCTGGAAAATAATAGGCGATTAGTGTTTCTTAAATATTAATGATTGTTATAAAATGTATATCAATATTTCGGCTCAGCCGTCGTCAAGATATGTGACATTTCTGAAATCGAACAATTCGTTGAAAATTTAAATTCAAGGAATCGAACAAAAAGAAATGGATTAATAATATTTTACACGATTTAGTTAAGGTACCATAACCAACCGTGCAAAACGTTATTTTAAATGAATGATTATAAATTAAAATAAAAAGCATTTGATGATTATGATAATATGATAAACCTTATTAATTTTGCCTATTGAGACCGGAACCTTTGCAAGCGCCTAAAATATAAATATAAGCTAATTCCCAAGATTTGACGTCCCTTTCTTTTGCATTATCACCCAGGCATTTTATTATTTTAACTTTAAAACATTGATCAAAAGATAAATTATGCGCCCTGGCATGTAAAGATATTGGGAGTTGGCTTTCATTTCCTACACTAGCCCTATGATTATTTAGTCTAATATTATGTGGTGTTGTTGTTTCACCGATATAAAAGGCATCACAAGTCCTGCACAGAAGTTGATATACTATATTTTTTGAAATACAACTGCAATGAAAGGGAAACCCTGTAACTATTAGTAGTATTTGGACTGGTAAAAAAAAGGGACTTAGATCTAACAGAGGACAAGTTTTACAACGTGGACGACCGCAAGGTTGAAGGCCAAAAAGTATTATTACCAATAGAGAAATTTTGATTATTTTTTGTTTTGTTTAATAT
>CALYMY010000702.1:0-12721 GCA_944548615.1 Micropterix aruncella | reverse complement strand
ATATATATATATATATATATATATATATATATATATATATATATATATATATATATATATATATATATATATATATGTATATATATATATATATATATATATATATATATATATATATATATATATATATATATATATATAATTTGTAATGCAAAAATACGAAATACGAGGCTATAGATCCAGGATCCGACAATTTTAAGGTTTGCTAGGTCACAATTCAGGGATGCATAGGAAACCGACAAGGAGGTCTGCCAGCGAACACAACACGGATGCGCAGCTTTCAAGAGACTACGCCATATCTTCTCGTCACAAATACCGCAGAGTCTCAAGACAAAAGTCTGTAATAAGTGCGTGTTTCCAGTGATTATATATGCGGAACTGAGACGTGGTCGCTAACTTTTGGCCTCATACACAAGCTCAAAGTCGCCCAACGAGCCACGGAGGGAGCTATATCTGCAATTGACAGCATGATTGGATCCGAAACGAGGAAATCCACAGAAAATCCGAGGTCATTGGCATAGCTCGTAAAAGTAGCAACTTGAAATGGCAATTGGGCAGGCCATATAGCTCGCAGAACAAACAACCGTCGGGGAAAAAGTTTCTCAAATGGCGAAAACAGACCGCTGTGTAGAACGGCTTCCCACTGTAGGACCGATGGTCCTACAGTGGGAGTTAATGGGAGTTAATGGGCCTTTGCTGAGTTGGCCACGAAGACCCATTCTGTTCAGGGTTGGGTACACTCACGGGTCAACACCTATCCGACGGCCTCCACGCATGAAGTGCGAGCCAGGGTAGGTAGTTTAGTAGTTTATGGTTAGTTTAGTAGTTTAGTAGTTTATGCTTAGTTTCCCCTGGGAATCAACCTCCTGGCGCTCCTGGACGGTCTGCGCGCCGTGCGGCATAAGCCAATCGATTGCGCACTCTGACTAACAGTCGGGGGAATCTGAAAGCAGTACTGTTTCCTATAGAGCGGGGGTGGTTGCGGACCTTACAGCTACTGCTCTTGAAACGACTATCGGCTACCCGATCCTGGGTGAACAGCCGGGCAAAGGATGCTGTGGTCCGTGATAGATTCGGTAAACACCGTTTCACCGCTTCGTAAGGGAGAGAACCGCGCAAGCGACCTCGAACTCGTAACCAATCGAGAGACTGGAGTAATCTGGTCGCAATTGGAAGTAAGGGCGTGAGTGTAAGCCCGCTGGGTAACACTCCTGGCTATCTCGCCGTTAAGGCGTTGGCCTCTTATGGGCTTGTGACGTAGCTAGATGGTGAACTGTTTTGTCCAAGTCTTCTGCGCTCACTCCAGGGAGATAGAGCGACTGATCGTTAAAACTTCCAGAGTTGACGGGCTCGCCCGCTGTAGTCGACAACCCTAGTTGTAGGACCGATGTCATGCCACGGTCGCAGGAAGTAGCTGGATAGGGGCGGCTCTAGACCGTTCGTCCTGGCATTCTATGGTGGGAGGAAGGGGGGAGGGGCTATGTCCAACAGATTGACATGATTATGACAGATTTAAAATCTATATAGATATAATTGACAGATATAAAATCGAAAATCCATTGGAGAGTGCTAGCAGAAATTGTGAGCATCCCAATTAGGTAGCATATGTATAATATCTAGCAACTCGCGCTATGGCAAACAAATATCCTCGTTGCATATTCATGGGCGTATTACGCGCCCCACGCCAGGCTTTATTGTTGCCGCCGGCAACACCTGATCCGGCCAAGACACGCTTAATCATTTTGAGCAACAAGATAAATATCACGGAGCGCGCGGCCGCATCCGGCCCATCCGCCTGCACCTGAACATTATCTTTTTCTTCTGCGCGTGCCATCAACTACGTATCCTGCACAAAACGGGACTCCAAACGTTAAACCACAATTAAAATGGGTGCTTTGTTTATTCTTGAAAATTTTGATGTAATTCAACGTCAGTGATGTGTCATTTTCTAATTTAATTACTGCTAAAACTCTACAATATACTCGTTAACCCCACTTCACCCTCCTATCTCAAGGAGAATTTCCACCCTTTGGGAGGCCACGATCTTCCACTTCGATCAAGCCGGGATAACACACTCGCCATTCCGATACATCTTCTTCTGTTTACACGCACTCTTTTACAGTCCATTCTGCTCGTTTATGGAATCAGCTCCCTCACTCTATCAGGCATGCACCTTTGTTGCGTACTTGCAAAAAGTTGTTGAAGAAACATTTATTTTTACACAGCCACTAACCAAATACCTCACCTTGACCTCTCCTTTATCCTTCCCTGGGCAACCTTAGCATAAGTTACTGCTATAATATGTTTGTATAAGTTTATTTTAAATGTAACTTTACTACTTCTTTGTGTATTGTACGGTGAAAATTAGGAATTATTTTATCAAATGGTTGACTGTAAGATATCGCTGTCGCGATAAGTCCGTCATTTGTGCATAAATTGACTTTTTATATAAATCCAGTGTAATATTCATTATGTTATGTTTTTATAGCACAATAAAGTTATTCTATTCTATTCTATTCTATGCTATGCTAAAACGATAATTTGATAATGGGTAATTTCGTACCCACTTGCGAAGTTTGCTAAAATACTTTTCCACATATACCATATGAAAGCTTATTACATTAGTATTATTTTAATCTAAACAAGCTAAGCTGACATATTCGCTTTTTGAAAACAAAAGTGACACTAAAAAATACCAATTTTTCAGTATGGCCATTTGAAGTTTTTGTCGTTTTTATGACTTTAATAACTCGTTTATGAATTGGAATAGATGTGCTGTTATGGTTTTAAATGGTACTTCAGGTATTATTCTAACATAATCTGTTGGATTCTTATTAGATTATCAGGTAGGTATGGCAAAAAAAATCATCCAAAAAAGTTCATTATAGTGCCCACATGAGTTCTCACGTTGTTAAGTATATGTTTTCTTAGTGCCATTTAGTTTAAAAAAAAGTTCAGCATAGTGCCACTTTTGTTTTTAAATGGTCAAGTATTTATTTGCTTAGTGCCGTATATTAATATTATTATGGAAAAATCTGACACTTTTTCATTCAATTATGTATTTATATTTATTTCGTGAAAAGTTTCGCCATAACTGACAATAAACAAAATATGTCACTTTTTCACTTACCCAATGAACAGTTGTCGCTGATGACCGGACGCGAACTGTCTTAGAAACCTAAAAGTTTTCATTGACACAATGGGGCATCTAGCGATATCAAAATGAACTATTAGGAAACGGGTCTTTGATGATGACGTAGTTTTTTCTGTAGATTCCAGATGTCGCTGTGACTCAACACGGCCAAATTTAGTTTAGTGTCAGTTTTGTTTTCAGTGTGCGATATGTGTCTGAAAAAAAGTTATATAGGGTTGAATTACAAAATATTTTAATCAATAATTACACATTTTTTTGTAAAATACTTTTTTTACCTAATTTTATTTAAATATTACAGTTGTTTTAATTTAATTTATATACGAAGTATACTGATAATATACAAAAAGTATCGCAACTATAGAAGTATATCAATATCTTTAATACGTTTCCATATATAGCAAACGAAAACTTATTACACTAGTAATATTTAATTCATAAGGAACTAAGATTACGTGGTTAAAAAAAGTTATAGTCATGAAATTGCAAAATATCTTAATAAATATTTACATATTTTTTTTTGTAAAATGCCTTATTTACTTTATTTCATTTAAATAACACAGTTGTTTAAAATAATTTATATACTAAGTATACAGGTAAAATATATAGAAACTATCACAACTATAGACCTACTAGCTGCGCCCAGCGATTTCACCCGCGTGATGGAAAATTGTGATAATACTACTAATAGGAACACATATAATTATGCATTATATACGTGTAACTCCAACGGTTTTTGTGGTGCACGCCAGAATAGCTCGCAGATGGCAGATTTTTTTCCTACTTACTTGACACTTATCGTTATATTTTGGATAATTCACACTGTACCTATATAAATTATAGCCTATGTGTTATTCTGACGTGTAAGCTATATTATTGTAAAGTTTTCTGAGTGTGGCCACCCTTCACTGGACTCCAATTGATTGTGAGCGGTGGTTCTCATCAAGAAGTTTTCTCCGTTATTGAAAGTCGTTGTAGTTGAAGTTGAAGTATTTATTCAGAAGGTCTGTAGTAGGTTGCCAGTTCGTAACGCCTTGTTTGATATTTCGCCGGTGTGTAGGTAGTGTGGGCTCGAGGTGATGTCGTAGTTGAAGGTAATGAAGAGCGCGAGTACTTGTAGATGAGCGGTTACTGCCCGCCAGGGAATGATGTGTAGCCGCGGTAACTGTCCACTAAGGGAATGATAAATTATGTATCGAATGTACTTCGTTTTATATGGTATGCAGTGATGCAATAATTATGAGTGGGGTGAGAAATCAGTGTGTTAATTCGTATCGATCAGAAGAAATGACATTAGTCATCGTTTGACTGTGCATAATATGCCGAATTTAGTTGGAAATCAATTTCAACTGACTCGGGTATATTCGAGGGTGTTTGCGATTTCGATTCTATAGAAATTACTTTTTTGTTGTGGGTATGTTGGACCGAGTCTCCAACAGTTTCATTAAAATCCATTCGGTAGTTTTTGAGTGAAAGAGTAACAAACATCCATACATACATTATTACAAACTTTCGCGTTTATAATAGTAGTAGGATATTAATATCAACTATTTTTAAAAAAATAACTGTATAGTGCCGAGTGAGTACTTTTATTCTTAACCAGAAAGCTAAAGAGGTAAATAAGGTTATGGATGAAAGAGAAACAGTCAATAAGTAAGATAGAGATAGACGATCAGTATGCGGTTGCCAGATAAAATTATGCGCCTAGACCGTCGGCATTATTTTGTTTTACGTAGGGGGAGTCGAAGCAAGTTTATGGATATCCATAACCTTATTTAACACAGTAAATAAGCACGACACAGATAGATACTCAGTGTGTGGGTGGCAGGTAAGATTTTGCACCTGGGCTGTTGTCATTTTTTCGTTTTACGTTGGGGTGTTCTGAGTGTCTTCTGTTTCCATGTGATCTCGGTTTTGCTTTCTGGCTGTAATACTGGACTGGATTGATTTTTGCTTTACGATTGGATGTTGAACTGTTGATTCAAATATCGATTTCAGCTTTAAATATATATTTAGTTATACATAATATACCATAATAATATTATTTTTTCATCATACCTAACGCTAGATGGCGCAGCGCGCTCAACCGTTTATATATTTTATTCAAAATATTAGGTTTTTAAATTTAGGTGTATTGTTTTTTTTTTCGCAATGTTTTTATTAAAATGTGTCTATTTGCTTGAAACAATTCACCCAGTTTAACGTTCTCGATTTGTTTATAACTCACCCTGTATATAAAAATAAAAAAATAAAAAGATAAAAGACAAGACCATCGAAACGGGCGCAATTTCAACTCCCTATTGTGTTAATTACAGCGTTTTGATAAAAACTTAACGATTCTCACTCACGAAGGACTAATTAAACATGAATTGGTATTTTTCTTAGATAAGAGAGTGTAAGCAGCAGTATATATTTTCATAGGGAAATAAATAGGTTGTAGTCACATTAGGCACCAAAGCGGTGCGTGAGCTTCAGCTACAAGAGTGAATGAATCACTAATGTTGAGTGCAGTGGCATAGTTAGATGGTCAAAGGCCATGGTACGAAGAGGGAATTGGGCCTCCGACACCCATCTTCTCAAATCAAGAAACATGTTTCATTTCTAATAGAAATAGTTGAACCAATCATTATTAGTTGAGCACATTGCAATTAAAAAAAAAACGAATCATAGCATTAAAAAAAGTATATATTAAATTTTCAATCACAAGTTTCATCGTGTGCGAAACTATCAGTGACTCTATTTGCAGAAATTGATGGAAGAAAAAAGATATTTTATAAAAAATGATTTTTATAAATAGTTCTACGATTGGCATCTATTTAGCATTTTTGAGCAGATTGAGATTTATTGCTTATATTTATTTTTCATACCATCTTTTGAACAATAGTTGTTTGTTACATAAGTCATTCCCTTTTAGTCATGAAGTTTAATAAGGTGAAGTAGACTCTAAATCAAGATACAAAAAATATTTTTAAAATTCCATCTCTCTTCCTTTTTGTTATTCCAGCACCTGTGGACTAGCTGCCTGCTTCGATGTGAGATATACTGTCTGAAGTTAGGTGAGGTATGAAGAATCATAGAAGAAGATGGACATTAGGTAATTCCCGCTCGTCAGGGTGGCCACACCCCCCTGGCAAACATTCGTGACGACGCCGAATAGCGGTGCTACGAGTTCGTGTCAGATGCCCTCGTCCCCGGCGATAGCATCGCGAAAACAAATATTAAATATGGATCCGACATACCATGAATATTTAAAACTTTCAGAAAATTACTCTACTTTTATGGCTGACGCGATAGTGTCGGCGTTCCACGGCGAACTTTCAACTTTTAACTTGGAAAAGTTCACGTCGAAACGACCTCTTAATTATTAACATGTACATAACTCTGTCACGGAACCGGCGTAAAATCACTAGCAGAGATATATGCATCTACTATGGAAGGGATAGCTTAGAAATATAGCTTAGGGCGACATTTTATTTAATGTCAACTTCTTGTCTTCGATTAAATTTTAGCTTAAATTCACCACATGGGTATAATATGCAGAGGAGTCAACTAGCGTTAACACAATGGGCGAACCCGTCACCCCAGTGAGTTTTAACGGTATTAGGTCATTCTATCTCCCATAGAGTAAACGTGAAAGACTTCAGAGGACAAAAATAGTTCATTGTATAACTCCACCGACAAACACGTAAGATCCCAACGCCCTACAGCGAGGTACTTGGAAAAAGATCAAGCGGGCCTTTCTCACTCCCTTATTCTGGTAGTACCTAATTATTGGCAAATTTGGACGGATTACTCAATTATCCAGTCAGTTCACAAATTCGAAGTTACTTGCGCAGCATCTACCTGATGCTAACGGTAATTCAGTTCGAATTTATTAGGGACCGTGGCGCCCTTTGGCCGTCAAGCTCACAGGGGATTGAGCGGCCAATGTATCGATTCAAGGTAAATGACATAAGGTCAACAATTACCCCGCTGCTTAAGTAAACGTACGTTTTCAGATCCCTGGTTATTCGCCTGTACGCAATCGACTGGCAAACGCCGCGCGATGCGCAAACCGTCCAGTATCGCCCGAGGTGTCCGCCCAGATTGAATCTTATCCTACCTGACCACGTTACAGTCGAGTCCATGATAGTTCTTATTCGAGGAGGCCACCGTATGGGAGTTTAACTGTAAGTTGAACCGACCCAAATGACAAAAAGTTCATAAGTCTCAAGCTGCACGAAATTGTTAGACACCAAATTTTACAAGCATATATTCTTTTATTACGAAATTTAGTCGAACAGTCGCCGATCTAACTTTGTTATTACTCCGTGGGGTGTACCCCAGAGTTCACATATTAATACTCTTTTCTTTGACTTATACATAAGCGATTTAGGTAGTTGCTCCAAATAATTACTCCGAATAATTACTATATTTATCTATTTATTTTAAAATAGTATTACTCAAACAAATGCTGTAACAATACTCTAACAAATTTATTATTTATTACTAATCGTTTTATGTAACTCCTTATTCGAGCATAATATTCTTATTGTACTCCGCATGCTAAATTAATTATTGCCTACGTGCTGTTTAACTAAAGATTCATAAAATAGTATTAATAGAAAAACTATTGTTATGAAAATTATTAAGATCAATTAATCTTATAAAATAAAAATAAAAAAAACATTCAAGATTGTTAAACCTGACCTCAATCACCTCGCATCCTATTGCACCCTAATAGCATTAAAATAAATGCAACTAAATGTTGTAAAGATTGTTGTAAGGTACATATTGTTATTTACTTATTTATTAATATTTCATACACATTTAAAATACTAGGTTAATAGGATTAAAATTTACCTTGCTCCAGCGATGCCCGTACTAAGGTATAAGGTAGACTTTTATGTATTCTTTTTTCCTTTTTTTTTTTAGTTAGTAAGTTTAACATAATGTAGCATTGCTTTATGTGGTAGTTCTATATTTACACACATATTACATATACTTAGCATATTTTATACACATACAAATATATACATAGACATATATACATATACATACACATAAATACATTTATACATATAATCTATACATATACATATGTTTTACATCTATACATATACATAAAAACAGTTATTTTATGTAGTTAGTTATTATTATACAGCACTATAATTAACCAATTTCTCCGTTTCGTTCCTTCCTAGCTCAATCAACCATTCCGTCATAATTTTTCTTCCTCGTATGGTATCTAACATCACTTTTAATTCCGAATTTATTCTATTGTGTAGTCGGACAACTAGAAAAGAAAAATGTCGATGGGCGAATTTAGTTTTCTTAAGGGGGACATCATGTTGCATGGCTGTAACTGCGCATGTTCTGAGTGTGTGAGATTTAATCATATGCCGCTATGTGTGGGTGTAATAAAAAATGTTGATACTTTCACATATATTGGCGTATCTATAGTACTCGTACCTCTTTAAAAAAGCGGTTGCTGGAGAACCTAAAAGGCTTTTTATTGATCACCCTAATTTATGACTATTGAACCTTAATCAAGGGATCTAGAGCTGAAACTTTGGAATCTTCTTAAATATGGCTAATTACACGAATCCGTCACCCCAGGCTGGTGTAACGATATAGATCGTTCTTTCAGCCGTGGGATGAGCGTAGAAGACTTGGGGACAAGACAATCTACTTGTCTAGTTCACCAGCAACCCGTTAGAGACCGACGCCTTACGGTGAGGCACCGGGAAAGGTAAACCGGCGGGCAGCCTCACCCCCTAGCTACCAGTTTTGGCAGGATATCCCCACCTCGAATTAACCTTTAGGATACCTTCGTCCTCCCGACTGATTACGGGTCTGAAGTCGCTTACGCAACCTCTACCTGTTGTATTACAGCGGTAATTCAGTTTGAATTTATCGCGGACCTGGGCGTTCTTTGCCCGTGGTGCCACACGGGAGTGGCATGACAACAAGTCAACATCCATCCCCGCTTCTTGGGAAACAGTATATTTCCATACACTTCAGACCCCTTCAGCAATGACTCAGAAATCATAACCGATTGGTTTCGCCGACCGGTGCGCAAACTGTCCAGTGGCGCCGGGATGCAATGCCGCCAGGAGAAACCGGTCCATCAGCTCTGAGGCCTGAGACACGGGAGTCTTACCCGGAGGAGCCTTCCACTCGAGGAGGCTTCTGAATAGGAGCTGAATCGTGAATTGAGCAGATCCGAGAACAAAATATATCTTGTGGCCCAAGCTGCACGAAACCACACACACACACGCGAGACGATATAAGGTTGTAGCTGCTACGCCGTTACAGTGTGATTGCGGCGCGATGTTTTAGCCATATAAGATTGCAACCCTACGAACTCAAGTAAAATACCTTTACATATAGAATATTTTATACAGCTTAAAGCATCATATTTTATAACGCTGCGATTTTAGTACTGCAATCGAGGCAAATAGTGGTCGTCCAGAAAACGAGTAGCGAAATCGTTTGGGATTTATTTACGAGTACTAGCAGCAAACTGAAATGTTTACTTCTATAAAACAGTCCTTGAAGAAAAAGAGAGATAGGTCAGCGCATGTGTATATGAACAAAATAAAAAGAATTTAGAAAACAATATGAAATAGTTTTTACTCGCTTGAAGTGATGTCATCTATGAATATGTGGCTAATAAATGAAGGCCGTGAAAAGAGCCACAAATTATTTGACTATCTAGTATGATTTTTATTTTTATTCTTATTTTATTTTTATTTGTTTATTTTACTGAGTAGGTATCTATCTATCTATTTACTATTATTATAATTTCGATTTTTATTTATTTACTCGATAATTTTATGATTATAATTTCAAATACTTCTTTATGATATTTTAATTTATTTTTTTAACATGTTTAATTTTTAAGTTTAGTTGTTAATTTTTTACTTTTTTTGTGTGCACAGGTAAAATATTTCTTTGTACACCTGCCTTAGTACAGGCCTAGGCCTAGTTAGGCGGTGTTGACGCAGTGACCAAGATACTGCAGTGTGCCCTATTTTTCGCTACTGGTCCAAACACATTTTTTTTTGTAATGCTGCAGTAAATTATATTTTGTGCTTTACCTTTAATAAATAAATAAAATAAATAAAATAAATAAATTGGGTGTTTCCATGTTGCAGGTACTGACAGAAGACGTGAATATAACTACAACGCTTGACAAGAGATAGTTTTATTGTCATTGGTATGGGTAAGGAAGGACGGTAGAAAATATAATGAAATTACATTGTCATATTCAAGCGATACTAGCGCCATCATTGACACGCGTGGCCGCCACCGTAGAGAATATCTCCCTTTCGACTAAGGAGTTTGTAAAGCATCATTAGATTGCTTGTGGGATGCTCTTTAATAATGTATATGATTTAATAATTCGACTTGGCTTTTCAACGAGTATCAGCCAGAAATGTGTTGACATTTATCACACTTCCCTTTGGGTAAAATCATTCTATCGCGTGGAACATTTTGTGTATACCTGATTTCGTGGTCAACGGATATCGTCATTATCCGATATGCTAACAGTATAAGAGCGACTTGAACCAAGCTCGGTTAAGATAGATAACCGTGTATAAAGAGTCTAACCACAGTTAAATAGTCGAAACTGCTGCACCATGTTCTATTAAGCTAACTGTAGTTACATTCTCTAACCGAGCCATGGTGCCCGATTAGCGCCACTAACCAGTAGTTAGCGAGCTGTCAAACGCTAGTTGTCAATTTTCGAGTTTAGATTTGATCGCGTCGCCTGCGCCGTAGTTTTTTTTCGCTTTTTTGGTTATCGCACTCGCAAAACGTTTTCCCATATATCTGATGTTAATCAGGAAAGACGCGAATGCGGGACATGAACAAAAGCGTGTGGTAGTTTGACAGCTGATGAGCTGAGAACCTCCCGTCCACCATTTTGAACAATCTCGATTTCAGTTGTGTCTATCGTTAGGTTCAAACAATCAAAAATGTTTTTTTGCGGACTCCGAACGGCGTTCGTAAACCGCGACGTCCAAATAGTTGGTGCAAGCCGTTATGATTTAACCGGCTGATAAATTTTTTATCGTGGTTAGCTAACCACGGTTAGCAGAAGTTAACAGGCCGGTTGGTGCAAGTCACCCTAAGAGCGATGTACTCACGCCAGAACGCATACATTTTACTTTACCGGGCTACCAACTGATAAGGAGATAAAGAAATGTGAACGCGCTAAAAACGCGCGCGAGGGATTATTTAAGAACAGAGTATTGTCTGTGAGTATTTCTCACGCTATCTACCAAACGTTAAATCTGATTTAGCTGGAATTTAGCATGCAGGCTCCGGTCTATCAGAGGTCGCACAAGTCATATATCAGATAAGACCAATTTCGGCGCGTTAGTCATACATCAATCTCGAAATATTGGACTTCAAAACTTGAAATTTGGTATATAGATGCCTTCTTGGGCCGAAACCAAATTGTAAAATTTTGGTTGGAATATCTCACATACACGCGATACAAATAATTTTTAAATTCCGCCATATTTAAGAAAATACTACATGATAACGGAAAAATACTATTTTATTACCACAGACAATACTACATATACAATACGAAACTACTACTAAAATACTAAAAAAATACTATTAAAGGACTAAAAAAATCTTTAAAATATATTCGCGATTTTAATCGAGCACATTCACTATCAATGGTGACCGAAGGAAATCAGGGAGAAGAAGGCTTGTCTATTTGCCATGAAACTCTTGGGGTAACCCAAACGATTAAAAAAAATCGATTTGTGGATCGAATCGAAAAGTTTTAACATTTTTTCTTTAGAAATCAACATTAAAAATTGTAATGTTAGGATATTGAAGCGAAGCCGCCCAATGTGGAAGATCAACTAAGTTAATTGGGAAAAATAACTACCGTTGCACGGCTTTTAAGTGTAGTTCTTGTGCTTTAGGAAATTTGTGTGAGACATCACAGTTGAGCCTATCTATACCTTTTTAAGATAATAATTCTAACATTTTGAGCCGTACAAGTAGTTGATACGAGGTTAATGCGCTATGTGGAATAGACTAAAAACTCGATGTTGATGGTGGGAGGGACAGAAGGAGGGGTTTAAAAGGGGGAGGGACAGGGTGGGGGGAATGTGGCCACGGTAAAAACGTGAAACTTTACTTTAGTGGTCATAAAAGCTGAACGCTGTTTTCATTTCATTACACAGTCATAGAGCAAATGCAGCGCTTCTATACACAACCTTCGACCTCGTTTTCCACAAACATACATGCCGTACAATTGAAATACTCGAGATCGTATCAATAAACCAGTCTGTCATGTCGTCTTTTCTTCGACGTGGCAGGCATACAGCAGGGCGGTGATTTGCGTGCAGCGAATCTAATCCAAGAGATGCAAATCATTCTAACAATTAAATATATTAAAAAGAATAAAACATGAACACCGTGGCGTAATAGAAAGTTTGTATTTATAATTGTTTTTATTAAGGTTTTTTATGAAATATTTGTGGTTTATGTATTTATTTTATATATATATATATATATATATATATATATATATATATATATATATATATATATATA
>CALYMY010000701.1:0-13167 GCA_944548615.1 Micropterix aruncella | reverse complement strand
TTTCTAAGTAGCTTTTACTAATTTTATTTTAAATAAAAACATGATCCTATAAACGGATTTCTTTACAAACCTTATCAAATATCACAATATTATACTGTTTTCTACAATGTTTCTATACAATTTTTTAATATTATACAATTTTATATAGGTTTACCCTATTTTGATAACATTATACAATCTTTTTTATAAACTTCTCTGCCAGAAATAAAGATTTAAGTTTCTTCTTTCATTTCATTGAGCATATGGAGTTTTTTTATTTATTTTTAATTCGATTTAATGGCTCGTTGATAACAAACTCAGCCAATTGTATCATATTTTAAATGTTAGTGGCATTCGAAATTTGAATTATTTCGTAATGTCACTTTCATTTATAAAACGGCCTTGCCGAAATGATCAATAGTTTAATTTTTTATTTTTTCGCTTAATTCGTCTCATTTGAAGGCATTTTGTGTTGCATAAGGATAAGCCCTATTTATGAGATATATGGATGAATAGTGATCGTTAGTCGACTGCAAAAGGACCTTTAAACTTACATTGCACCTGTCGAAAGTCGTGCACATCCGTAAGTATATCTCATTCAAACATAAGCATTTCCCAATACAACCTGGGATTTCCTTCGCTACTTTTTAAGTAGCTTTTACTAATTTTATTTTAAATAAAAACATGATCCTATAAACGGATTTCTTTACAAACCTTATCAAATATCACAATATTATACTGTTTTCTACAATGTTTCTTTACAATTTTTTAATATTATACAATTTTATATAGGTTTACCCTATTTTGATAACATTATACAATCTTTTTTATAAACTTCTCTGCCAGAAATAAAGATTTAAGTTTCTTCTTTCATTTCATTGACCATATGGAGTTTTTTTATTTATTTTTAATTCGATTTAATGGCTCGTTGATAACAAACTCAGCCAATTGTATCATATTTTAAATGTTAGTGGCATTCGAAATTTGAATTATTTCGTAATGTCACTTTCATTTATAAAACGGCCTTGCCGAAATGATCAATAGTTTAATTTTTATTTTTTTCGCTTAATTCGTCTCATTTGAAGGCATTTTGTGTTGCATAAGGATAAGCCCTATTTATGAGATATATGGATGAATAGTGATCGTTAGTCGACTGCAAAAGGACCTTTAAACTTACATTGCACCTGTCGAAAGTCGTGCACATCCGTAAGTATATCTCATTCAAACATAAGCATTTCCCAATACAACCTGGGATTTCCTTCGCTACTTTTTAAGTAGCTTTTACTAATTTTATTTTAAATAAAAACATGATCCTATAAACGGATTTCTTTACAAACCTTATCAAATATCACAATATTATACTGTTTTCTACAATGTTTCTTTACAATTTTTTAATATTATACAATTTTATATAGGTTTACCCTATTTTGATAACATTATACAATCTTTTTTATAAACTTCTCTGCCAGAAATAAAGATTTAAGTTTCTTCTTTCATTTCATTGAGCATATGGAGTTTTTTTATTTATTTTTAATTCGATTTAATGGCTCGTTGATAACAAACTCAGCCAATTATATCATATTTTAAATGTTAGTGGCATTCGAAATTTGAATTATTTCGTAATGTCACTTTCATTTATAAAACGGCCTTGCCGAAATAATCAATAGTTTAATTTTTAATTTTTTCGCTTAATTCGTCTCATTTGAAGGCATTTTGTGTTGCATAAGGATAAGCCCTATTTATGAGATATATGGAGGAATAGTGATCGTTAGTCGACTGCAAAAGGACCTTTAAACTTACATTGCACCTGTCGAAAGTCGTGCACATCCGTAAGTATATCTCATTCAAACATAAGCATTTCCCAATACAACCTGGGATTTCCTTCGCTACTTTTTAAGTAGCTTTTACTAATTTTATTTTAAATTAAAAAAAAAATATATATATATATATATATATATATATATATATATATATATATATATATATATATATATATATATATATATATATATATATATATATATATATATATATATATATATATATATATATATATATATATATATATATATATATATATATATATATATATATATATATATATATATATATATATATATATATATATATATATATCGAGCGTTACTATCAAATATTTCAAAATATTGAATTTTTACATATTTTATGTTTCGTTCATTGTAAATAATCCATTTAGGTTAAAGGTAATCTTTCCAACTAATAGGAAAGAGCTGACTGCTTCCTTTCATTGATATGAGGGCATGTCACGGTTTTAGTTTTAAGTTTTCAGCTGAATATTGATCGCAGCTTCTTTATATCGCACCTTTAGAAAATAATAAAAAAACGAAATTCGAAATTTTAAATTCTTCCATCTGTCAAGTAGCTCGTCTTGTCTTGTTATTTCCCTTGAAATAATAGGAAATTGAGTGAGTTTACGTATAAAGAAGGATTGTAGCTTAATTTTTGAGATAAACGGATGAAGGGTGAGCGTTACTAGTTGTAAAATGGGCCCAACTTAAACCTACTCCTCTTTCCGCAAGTGTGAGGCATTCATCATTCTCGTTAACACCTAAAGCATTCCCGAATCCGATCAAGGGAATTCTTCGTCACGATGTAAGTGGCTTTTATAATTATTTACTTTATAATATATATATATATATATATATATATATATATATATATATATATATATATATATATATATATATATATATATATATATATATATATATATATATATATATATATATATATATATATATATATATATATATATATATATTTATTTTTTTTATTTATTTATTTAAGTCCATAAAAAATACATTTGGTTACAAAAACATTCTCTTAGCCTAATATTTCATAATAATTTAAACAGTTTTTTTTAATTTACCTAACTCGGAAAGAGATTCAGAAATAATAGTTTGTGGTTTACCACCTCACTAGGAATAACCTGTATCGAGGTGGTACCAACAGAAATCGTATATTGCCTGCCGAAAGAGCATGATATACCCGCTCTTAGGTTTTCATTTTATTTTAATATTTTTTTAAAACTTTATATTGCAATGGTATTTACAATTAATAATTACAAGGATGGGGGTAGTTACTTTATTCTAAAATTTAAAAATTTTGAAGATACCAAATTAAACGGAAGGTATTTTCTTACATCTAATATAATACATATATAGATACGATTATCGCATAAACTTTACATGAATTTATATTAAAAGTATATATAAATAAAATTATTATAAAGAAGTACATACATATAATATGATAATTAAAAATAAAAAATAGAAAAAATATTATTATGATAATACGAGTATATATTTACATATGCAAAGTGCCTTGATAACTATATATCAAAGAAAATGACAATTTGCAATGCCAATTTTATTATATAATATAGAAGTTAATTAAGATTTTAGGTACCTACTACAATACAATACAATATAGCCGTAAATTTGCACAATATATATATAAATAGAAATATGTTCATTCAAGAGATTTTAATAACGCCTCGCAGTCTTTCCTAGATTTATTTAGCAGCCAATTTATCACCACTCTTCGAAAAGTAGGGTATGGTAAGTCGGTCGTCGGTACGTCCATTCTCAATTTATTGTATAGTCTCGGAGCTAGAAAAGTATAATGTCGTTGTCCATATGTCGTGTTCATTTTTACCTCAGGTTGTCTGTAACGATGTCTAGTCTCATGTCCATGGTCCCGAAGTTTAGATATCGCAGTCCTGTCATTCCTCTGGAAGTACATTAGAACCGCTTTTAGGTACAACTGTCGGATGTCCATTACGTTAAAGTCTGTGAATAATTGGTCGGATGGGAAACGGAGCGGTTTTTTATTAATAACCCTAATGAGGGCTTTTTGGGCTTTTATTACCGGGTCAAGAATTGATTTAGCCGCTCCACCCCATCCTATCTGCCCGTATGTAATTAATGACTGTGCGAGTGCGTAGTAGGTCGTTTTTAGCATAGATGGACTAAGCACGTTTCTAATATTTTTGAATACGTATATTAGTTTTCTAAGTCGTGACGCAGTCTGGTCAACTTGATTGTGCCAACGCAGGAACCCGTCTATTAGAATACCTAAATATTTGATACATGACGTACGTTCCAGCGGTAAGCACATGCAGTTTCTTCCGTCACAGTCGTGTAATAGTAGCTGTTTATCTATTCCAGGTTGGTTTCGCCCATCTATGCTAAAGGTGATGTATTTCGTCTTGTCTATGTTAAGTGTCAGTAGATGATCATTTAACCAGGCAGTTATCTGTTTTAGTCCATTTGTTGCCTTTTCAAATACGGACTCCCAGGTGTTACTCTCAAATAAAAGCACCGTGTCGTCGGCAAAAGATGCAATAACACCTGGTATCTCCTGTCTGCAAAGATCGTCTATATATACCAGAAATAGTATTGGTCCTAATGTACTTCCTTGAGGAACACCGTAGTCAATACTCATCCAGTTACTTGTTGTGTCATTTATTTTCACTCGTTGTGTTCGTCCTGTCATATAACTTCGGAACCAGTCCAGTTCTTTGTCTCGTATACCAATCTGTCGTAGTTTGTACAATAGTTTTACGTGATGTACTGTGTCAAATGCTTTGGCCAAATCAAGGAACACTCCAAGGCACTTATGGTTATCGTCAACATTTTGTGAAATAAATTTTGTAACTTTTAATATAGCGTCCTGGGTGCCCATGTTTGACCTAAAGCCGTACTGTCCTGTCGATAGTAGCGCATTCGTTTCCAGATAATCAGTTAGTTGTTTCTTTATGTGACGTTCTATAATTTTGCTAAGTGAGTTGAGTATAGATATTGGTCTGTAGTTTGTCAATTCAGTTTTGTTACCCCCTTTGAAGAGCGGCAATACATTGGCTTCTTTGAGATGTTTTGGAAATCTACCCTGTTCGATGCTGCAATTATATATATGCACAAGTGGGAGTGCGATTGACTGAGCTGCAATTTTCAGCATCTTTGCACTTATATTATCTGGACCACTTGCTGAGTCAGTCCTCAGTTGCTTAATTAATGTCAAAACGTCCCTCTCTGTTAGTTTCGAGAGTCGAAATATTTTTGTTGTCTTCAGCAGTGTTTCAGGCACCTTTGCATTTGATTTAGTCAAATCCTCTGATGTAAACTTCATCGCTAATCTCTTTCCTACGTTCACAAAGTAACTGTTAATCGTATTAGCTAAGTCATTTTTGTCAGTGTACTTTACACCGTCCAAATTTATTTCGCTAATTGACGTCCTGTTTTGCTCTACATTGTTAAGTTCTTTGACTACTCTCCAAACCGTTTTGGGGTTGTAATTGTCGTCTTCTATTTTCTGTCGATAATATGTTTCTTTGGTCGTTCTTAAGATGTTGGTACATAATTTTCTGTATTTTTTATAATATGCGAGTAGTGCCTCATTCTGTGGAAATCTGCGTGTCTGTCGGTGAAGTTTGTCGCGTCTCCTGATACAGTTAATCAGTCCGTCTGTTATCCAAGGTTTAAGTCGCTTGTATTTTTTCTTTATCTGCTTAACGTAAGTATTATTTTTTAAGTGTAGTGTAAACGTCTGAACGAAATTGTCAAGTGCAATGTTTGTATCGTCTGTTTGATATATGCTAGTCCAAGCTTCAGTGTTCAAGTCGAAAATTAATTTTTCATAGTCTATGACTTTAATTTCTGTGTCTTGTTGCTGCTTTTCCTGACGTCTGCCTTCTAGTCCCAATAATGTACAGTAGTGGTCTGTTATTGTTGTAGTCACTACAGCTGAGGTCGGTCTGTACGATGAGCGAATGTATATGTGGTCTAAGCATGTTTGTACCTGATCAGACTCTCTCGTTGCAATATTTATTGTTGACAAGAAACCTAGTTCAGTTAAAAGTGTTTCATAGTCATCTGCTTGTAAGTGCCTATGTCCCATGGTTGATATATTGATGTCGCCTGCTAAGATGTAGTGTTGTGTATGGATATTGGAAGTTATATAGTCATGTATCGTCGTATAAAGTGAATTCAAAAAGCCACTCGTATTTTGTCTGGATGGCGACCTGTAAAGGGCAAAGATGCTGAAATTGCTAAATTTTATGCATAGGCCCGTTGCTTCCGCGATGTCAAATTCATGCGCAGTTGCATTAATTTCATACCTGGCATACACAACAATTCCATCCGATTTATTTTTGTTATTTACCGTTTTGAAACATTCGTACCCAGGGATATTCGGAATCTGCACATTATTGAGTAACCAGCATTCGGACAAAACAATTATATCTAGATTTAATGAGAGATCTTGTAATAAAATACATAGTTCATCAAAATTTCTTCGGATACTTCTTATATTCATAGCTATCATTTTCAGTACATAAGGTTTATCAAAAGTGTCCCTGCAATCTATATATATATATATATATATATATATATATATATATATATATATATATATATATATATATATATATATATATATATATATATATATATATATATATATATATATATATATATATATATATATATATATATATATATATATATATAAACATAAAACATAAAATATGTAAAAATTCAATATTTTGAAATATTTGATAGTTTTGTGTAGGTATATTCGTTTTAGAATTGATCAATAAGATGACTATAAAGTAAATAATTATAAAAAGCCACTTACATCGTGACGAAGGATTCCCTTGATCGGATTCGGGAATGCTTTAGGTGTTAACGAGAATGATGAATGCCTCTCACTTGCGGAAAGAGGAGTAGGTTTAAGTTTAAGAAAGAGCTGACTGCTTCCTTTCATTGATATGAGGGCATGTCACGCTTTTAGTTTTAAGTTTTCAGCTGAATATTGATCGCAGCTTCTTTATATCGCATCTTTAGAAAATAATAAAAAAACGAAATTCGAAATTTTAAATTCTTCCATCTGTCAAGTAGCTCGTCTTGTTATGTTATTTCCCTTGAAATAATAGGAAATTGAGTGAGTTTACGTATAAAGAAGGATTGTAGCTTAATTTTTGAGATAATTGGATGAAGGGTGAGCGTTACTAGTTGTAAAATGGGCCCAACTTATACCTACTCCTCTTTCCGCAAGTGAGAGGCATTCATCATTCTCGTTAACACCTAAAGCATTCCCGAATCCGATCAAGGGAATCCTTCGTCACGATGTAAGTGGCTTTTATAATTATTTACTTTATAATCATCTTATTGATCAATTCTAAAAAGAATATATACACAAAACTATCAAATATTTTAAAATATTGAATTTTTACATATTTTATGTTTCGTTCATTGTAAATAATCCATTTAGTTTAAAGGTAATCTTTCCAACTAGTAGGAAAGAGCTGACTGCTTCCTTTCATAGATATGAGGGCATGTCACGCTTTTAGTTTTAAGTTTTCAGCTGAATATTGATCGCAGCTTCTTTATCATCGCACCTTTAGAAAATAATAAAAAAACGAAATTCGAAATTTTAAATTCTTCCATCTGTCAAGTAGCTCGTCTTGTCTTGTTATTTCCCTTAAAATAATAGGAAATTGAGTGAGTTTACGTATAAAGAAGGATTGTAGCTTAATTTTTGAGATAATTGGATGAAGGGTGAGCGTTACTAGTTGTAAAATGGGCCCAACTTAAACCTACTCCTCTTTCCGCAAGTGAGAGGCATTCATCATTCTCGTTAACACCTAAAGCATTCCCGAATCCGATCAAGGGAATCCTTCGTCACGATGTAAGTGGCTTTTATAATTATTTACTTTATAATCATCTTTATTGATCAATTCTAAAAAGAATATATACACAAAACTATCAAATATTTCAAAATATTGAATTTTTACATATTTTATGTTTCGTTCATTGTAAATAATCCATTTAGGTTAAAGGTAATCTTTCCAACTAATAGGAAAGAGCTGACTGCTTCCTTTCATTGATATGAGGGCATGTCACGCTTTTAGTTTTAAGTTTTCAGCTGAATATTGATCGCAGCTTCTTTATATCGCACCTTTAGAAAATAATAAAAAAACGAAATTCGAAATTTTAAATTCTTCCATCTGTCAAGTTGCTCGTCTTGTCTTGTTATTTCCCTTAAAATAATAGGAAATTGAGTGAGTTTACGTATAAAGAAGGATTGTAGCAAGAAGTTTTAGGCAGGTGCCAAACACGATGTGACGGTTTCTCTGAACTGTTTATGTTTGATTCTTGAACTTGTTTGGTATAATTAGTCGTAACCATTGTAATAAGTACTTATAAATAAATAAATAAAATAAAAGTTCAGAGATAACAAACTACAACCTAAAAAAGATATAACCGAATTAATAACCTCCTCTTTATTTTTGAAGTCGGTTTAAAATAGACAAATAACACAAAATTAGAAATTGAAACTAAAAAATAGACATAAACATAGACTATGTAATAAAATCACAAACTACAAATGATGATTATGCATGGTGTGTTGTCTTAAAATGTACAATCAGATTTGATCGTTTTGTGAAGCCACGATTGCATTCTGCACACGAATATTCCTTTAATTTCTCATGAACCACTTCCAAATGCATTTTTAACGCGGATTTCCAGAAAAATGACCGAGCACATTCCCCGCACGTGTACTTCTTTACTTTCTCATGAACGGCTTCTAAATGTTCTTTTAAGTTTCCTCGTTTTGTAAAAGCACGGCCACATTCTCCACATGAGTATTTCTTTAATTTCCTGTGAACTGCGTCTACGTGTTCTTTCAAATGCCCTTGCTTTGTAAACGAAAGATTGCATTCTCTGCATGGGTATTTCTTTAATTTCCTGTGAACTGCGTCTACGTGATCATTTAAATTTCGTTTCTCTGTAAAATCACTATCGCATTCCACGCATGGGTATTTCTTCAATTTCTTGTGGACTGCGTTTACGTGTGCTTTTAAGTGCCTTTTTCCTGAAAATGCATGATTGCATTCTCCACATGCGTATTTCTTCAGTTTCCTGTGAACTGCGTCTACATGTTCGTTCAAATTTCCTTTCTTTGTAAAAGCACGGTCACATTCACAGCACAAGAATTTTCTCAATTTCCTGTGAACTGCGTCTACATGTTCGTTCAAATTTCCTTGCTTTGTAAAAGCACGTTCACATTCCACGCATGGATATTTCTTTAATTTCCTGTGAACTGTGTCTATATGTTCTTTCAAATGTCCTAACGTTGTAAAATCACGATCGCATTCTTCACATGAGTATTTCTTCAATTTCTCGTGAATAATATTAATGTGTCGATTCAAATGAGTCTTAAAAGAAAACGACTTGTCGCACTCCAGACAAACATGCGATTTGACACGTTCAACAGAATCACACAATCTGCTATCGCGAATATTACTGCTTCCAGATGGCGGCTGTGGATTTACGAAACGATGTTCACCCTCGCAAAATTCGATCACGTTACCTCGCTCATGCGGTGTGAAGTCGCTCAGAGGAATATTCGAATCTGAATCGGAATCATAGACCTCCTTTTCAACGGCGACAATTTCCTCAATCTTGACAGTCACGTTGCTGGAATCGTCCATAATTAGCTCATTCATCTTCGTATGAACTAAGTGACTGTAAAAGTTAAACGATCGCGACTGCAGGGAAGTGGATCTCGCTACGGAATACGATTTGTTGACAGATGTCACTTTTCAGCTGTCAACTAGACCTAGACAGTCTGTTTCTGGCTGTGCTGTATGCTAAGCGTTATTTTTATTGCCGCACGAACTGACGCATTTGATTTAATTTTACGCGGTTTTTAAATCTCACAAAATGGTGAGTGATTCTCAAGTGTGTTTTTTACACAAATTAAAAAATATGTGTGTATAATATGAAGTATAATAATTAATAATATGATAAAATTATAAATTTAATAAAAATTCTAATAATAAAATTAAGAAATAAGTATCAATGTTAGTATAAATAATAAAATAGTATAATAATATATATTATAATTATATAGGTATAGGTGAACTGTACATTATATAAAATAAATTTAAATGGGTAATTATATAGATAATTACATATGCAGCATTAATATTGAAATAGTAATGGTTGTAATAATTCTACTAGTAATTCTATTAATATTCCAGTAATAAGCTTATAGTAATTCTATTAGGTACTATTCTAGCAGTATTTGTTGTGCGAGTAATAGAGTAAAGGCTATAGAGGTCTCTGAACAGAGTAATGTAGTATTAATATACGACATATTAATACTACGAAAAATGTAGTAATAATATATTACATTATAAAATATACCGGAATTTAAATAAGATATTTTATGCTAAATTTTACAGTTATGTACATTTTTAATAAACCTACATATTGGGAACGCTATTATTTTACTATGGAATCATACTGTCTAGTTCACAGTCGTTGGTAATATTTGCAAAAAAAACACTGTCCAGAGACCTCTATAGCAATACTGCCGTCGTAAATAAAAACACAGTAACTTCATTTACTGTGTTTATACAAGTTTGGTTCTTTAAAATCGCGAGTTGGACTACTATAAGGAAAATTTTTCGGTTTGTATGTCGATGGATAGTTACCGAGATACCTTAGATAAAAACACAGTATTAAAAAAACAGAATATTTTAAATAAAAAACACAGTATGTATATTTTTTAAAGTTAAAATACAGTAACCTATGATCATTCACTGTGATCTTTTTTAATACTTCTAAGCATTTAAGAAATATTTTTGTTTGGTTACAACATGGCTTCTTCAGATACTGTAGTTTTAGGTAAAATTTTGTTAAAAGTTAATTTATTAATACACAATAATCACAGTATCTTAATTACTGTGTTTAAGGTGCCTGCAGTTTTTATTTATTCTTAAAAAAATATTTTACATGGTTAGAACACAGTAATGGGTAAAATTTACCTATAATACAGTAACCACTCAGTTACGGTGTTATAGCTTAAAAATATAAAATTTATCAAATTATTTTCCTAATTTAAAACACAATATCTTATTAAATTAGTTAAACAATTATAATTTAATATATATTTTTATGCAGAATTGAAGTTCTAACAATTTTTTAACATTAAAGATTAAAAGAAATAATCTATATTGCTTACTTTATTCATGAAAACAAATATTTAATAACTAAACTTTGACCGCGTTTTTCTCCAAACGTCTTTTTTCAGGTTACTGTGTTTTCATTAACGACGGTAGTATACCTATATAATAAAATGTCATCATAACCCAGAGTTTCTTTGCGGTAAAACCCGGTGTGAGTCTGGTGGTAAAAATAATGTTAAAGCATTGGTTATATTATATGGTATTCGATTGATCAATGCTGTACTACGTTTTGGCAACTATGATTTTACTACGAAGGGCAACGTGCAGATGGCACTTATAGTTTCAAACATTGATTAACATTCTGTTATCTTCAGTTGCCCAATAGATAGCGTTCTAAACACGCCTATACCACAGTATAAAAACCAGTAGCTTTACTCTCGAGCTACAGGGAAATGCGGGAAGAGGGTGCAAGGAATGTGAGCAGAGGGGTACGTCTCGACGAACGTGAACGGTTAGCGTTACGCGCAGGTAAAGGCTGGCGCATGTAAGGATATATCAACGTGACGACAAAGCATTTTGACGATGCCGCGAAAAACATCACCCTGGGAAACATAGCAACCAGGGTCTGAAATACTGGTAGCGACTCCGGGCAACGCAATTAACCTCCATTTATGAACCTGCTCCCGACTATACGAAATTTGCCGCGCGCAAAACACGGCACGAAACGACTCCACACGTTTATGATGGTCGCTACAGAGGGACGAGTTGAAACAGAGAGAGGGTGGGGGCGGCGGCAGAGCGCATGATCTACGGGCGTCGCAAGGCCAGTTATATAAACACATATTCATACTGAAATGTCAAATGTATAACTCTTTTCACGACACACTGACACATACACTGTTTTTCTATACTATTTAGTATAGTGACCACTCCTGTCTAGGCGCCGCGTTGGTCACCGTTGACCTCGCGGCAGATCTGTTTTCAAAATGAATTCATGCGTCAGAGGACCTGTTTTCAATAAGTTTGACGGTAAGAGGTGACGCTATTGAACATTTAGTCCAAGTGGTTCTCGAAAATTTTTGCAATTCTTAAATTTGTGGAGGAAATAAGGCAAAGTTGAGGAAAAATTAAGGGTGATTTAGTTTCACTAAAAATAGTTTTTAATATGTAATACTATTATAAAAGCGAAATAATTATAGTTCGCAGCAGACGTGCGACTAACTTGAATGTTATCGCGCGACTGCGAGCACTGACTGCGGGCTGCGGCTGACCGGCGATGAGTGTCATCTTGTCGCGCCTTCGTAAAGAAATCATACTTTTTAACATCACAGCGCCACTATGGACACGGGTGACCTCGTAAGGGTTTTCAGGAATATCTCTGAAACTATGCTTCAGATCAAAGCCTAACTAAGACAAAAGTACCAATCTCGACGAGCTTTAGGTGGGTGAAGTTTGGAATGGTAGGAAGGAGGGATTCGTCAGGGTGGTGGAGTTAAGGGGAGGGTTGGGGGGGTTGAGTAGTTTAGCGTGGGGGTGGGGGGGGGGGGGGTTGTCTGATTGCCGGGAAGGTCTTGGGCTGACGACCGAATTTTTACTTTGTTTATATATTCCAATGGCTTTTCACAAATTTACCAAACGATCACAAACAAATTTATTGCAATTTGGACAGGACATCGTCTGTCGGGTCAGCTAGTGTAGAATGAAATAAACCCTTTTAAAAAAAAAACAGATTTCATTCGATGGAACCGAGCATTCGCCACGGAAAACAACGAAGGAAAAATCGTATACGCATACGTATACGAATGGATGAAACATACGTATACGAATGGATGAAACATACATAGGCGCCAATTGTCCAATTGAAATTTAACAACCTCTACCGAGAAAAAAATGCGCACTCTTAAATGAAGGTCTATTTTGTATTACCTATTTCCTAATAACTTTTCCTTATATGACATTAATGTAGAATAGATACAACCAGACTGTACACTCACCTACAATCCTAGGCAACGTACAAGCTAGATTGTAGCAGTGCCGCATTAACCCATGTAGAGCCTCTTAGTCTCGCCATAAAAATCTCGGGGCCCCAAAGTGTCTATAATTTACATATAACAATTATGCTATTTATTACAATTAAACAATTATACAATCAAAGAGTTTATTAAACATTT
>CALYMY010000700.1:0-13229 GCA_944548615.1 Micropterix aruncella | reverse complement strand
ATATATATGATAGTTTTGTGTATATATTCTTTTTAGAATTGATCAATAAGATGATTATAAAGTAAATAATTATAAAAGCCACTTACATCGTGACGAAGGATTCCCTTGATCGGATTCGGGAATGCTTTAGGTGTTAACGAGAATGATGAATGCCTCTCACTTGCGGAAAGAGGAGTAGGTTTAAGTTGGGCCCATTTTTCAACTAGTAAACGCTCACCCTTCATCCAATTATCTCAAAAATTAAGCTACAATCCTTCTTTATACGTAAACTCACTCAATTTCCTATTATTTCAGGGGAAATAACAAGACAAGACGAGCTACTTGACAGATGGAAGAATTTAAAATTTCGAATTTCGTTTTTTTATTTTCTAAAGGTGCGATATAAAGAAGCTGCGATCAATATTCAGCTGAAAACTTAAAACTAAAAGCGTGACATGCCCTCATATCAATGAAAGGAAGCAGTCAGCTCTTTCCTATTAGTTGGAAAGATTACCTTTAACCTAAATGGATTATTTACAATGAACGAAACATAAAATATGTAAAAATTCAATATTTTGAAATATTTGATAGTTTTGTGTATATATTCTTTTTAGAATTGATCAATAAGATGATTATAAAGTAAATAATTATAAAAGCCACTTACATCGTGACGAAGGATTCCCTTGATCGGATTCGGGAATGCTTTAGGTGTTAACGAGAATGATGAATGCCTCTCACTTGCGGAAAGAGGAGTAGGTTTAAGTTGGGCCCATTTTTCAACTAGTAAACGCTCACCCTTCATCCAATTATCTCAAAAATTAAGCTACAATCCTTCTTTATACGTAAACTCACTCAATTTCCTATTATTTCAGGGGAAATAACAAGACAAGACGAGCTACTTGACAGATGGAAGAATTTAAAATTTCGAATTTCGTTTTTTTATTTTCTAAAGGTGCGATATAAAGAAGCTGCGATCAATATTCAGCTGAAAACTTAAAACTAAAAGCGTGACATGCCCTCATATCAATGAAAGGAAGCAGTCAGCTCTTTCCTATTAGTTGGAAAGATTACCTTTAACCTAAATGGATTATTTACAATGAACGAAACATAAAATATGTAAAAATTCAATATTTTGAAATATTTGATAGTTTTGTGTATATATTCTTTTTAGAATTGATCAATAAGATGATTATAAAGTAAATAATTATAAAAGCCACTTACATCGTGACGAAGGATTCCCTTGATCGGATTCGGGAATGCTTTAGGTGTTAACGAGAATGATGAATGCCTCTCACTTGCGGAAAGAGGAGTAGGTTTAAGTTGGGCCCATTTTTCAACTAGTAAACGCTCACCCTTCATCCAATTATCTCAAAAATTAAGCTACAATCCTTCTTTATACGTAAACTCACTCAATTTCCTATTATTTCAGGGGAAATAACAAGACAAGACGAGCTACTTGACAGATGGAAGAATTTAAAATTTCGAATTTCGTTTTTTTATTTTCTAAAGGTGCGATATAAAGAAGCTGCGATCAATATTCAGCTGAAAACTTAAAACTAAAAGCGTGACATGCCCTCATATCAATGAAAGGAAGCAGTCAGCTCTTTCCTATTAGTTGGAAAGATTACCTTTAACCTAAATGGATTATTTACAATGAACGAAACATAAAATATGTAAAAATTCAATATTTTGAAATATTTGATAGTTTTGTGTATATATTCTTTTTAGAATTGATCAATAAGATGATTATAAAGTAAATAATTATAAAAGCCACTTACATCGTGACGAAGGATTCCCTTGATCGGATTCGGGAATGCTTTAGGTGTTAACGAGAATGATGAATGCCTCTCACTTGCGGAAAGAGGAGTAGGTTTAAGTTGGGCCCATTTTTCAACTAGTAAACGCTCACCCTTCATCCAATTATCTCAAAAATTAAGCTACAATCCTTCTTTATACGTAAACTCACTCAATTTCCTATTATTTCAGGGGAAATAACAAGACAAGACGAGCTACTTGACAGATGGAAGAATTTAAAATTTCGAATTTCGTTTTTTTATTTTCTAAAGGTGCGATATAAAGAAGCTGCGATCAATATTCAGCTGAAAACTTAAAACTAAAAGCGTGACATGCCCTCATATCAATGAAAGGAAGCAGTCAGCTCTTTCCTATTAGTTGGAAAGATTACCTTTAACCTAAATGGATTATTTACAATGAACGAAACATAAAATATGTAAAAATTCAATATTTTGAAATATTTGATAGTTTTGTGTATATATTCTTTTTAGAATTGATCAATAAGATGATTATAAAGTAAATAATTATAAAAGCCACTTACATCGTGACGAAGGATTCCCTTGATCGGATTCGGGAATGCTTTAGGTGTTAACGAGAATGATGAATGCCTCTCACTTGCGGAAAGAGGAGTAGGTTTAAGTTGGGCCCATTTTTCAACTAGTAAACGCTCACCCTTCATCCAATTATCTCAAAAATTAAGCTACAATCCTTCTTTATACGTAAACTCACTCAATTTCCTATTATTTCAGGGGAAATAACAAGACAAGACGAGCTACTTGACAGATGGAAGAATTTAAAATTTCGAATTTCGTTTTTTTATTTTCTAAAGGTGCGATATAAAGAAGCTGCGATCAATATTCAGCTGAAAACTTAAAACTAAAAGCGTGACATGCCCTCATATCAATGAAAGGAAGCAGTCAGCTCTTTCCTATTAGTTGGAAAGATTACCTTTAACCTAAATGGATTATTTACAATGAACGAAACATAAAATATGTAAAAATTCAATATTTTGAAATATTTGATAGTTTTGTGTATATATTCTTTTTAGAATTGATCAATAAGATGATTATAAAGTAAATAATTATAAAAGCCACTTACATAATAGGAAATTGAGTGAGTTTACGTATAAAGAAGGATTGTAGCTTAATTTTTGAGATAATTGGATGAAGGGTGAGCGTTTACTAGTTGAAAAATGGGCCCAACTTAAACCTACTCCTCTTTCCGCAAGTGAGAGGCATTCATCATTCTCGTTAACACCTAAAGCATTCCCGAATCCGATCAAGGGAATCCTTCGTCACGATGTAAGTGGCTTTTATAATTATTTACTTTATAATCATCTTATTGATCAATTCTAAAAAGTATATATATATATATATATATATATATATATATATATATATATATATATATATATATATATATATATATATATATATATATATATATATATATATATATATATATATATATATATTGAATTAATAATAATATATGTAAAGTGGCCTCAAAGGATTCGGAATAAAATTTTACTTTCCACTTTTTTGCAGGTATGAAATCATCTACATATACCAAATATTCACACTATCACTTCGAGTTACGATATTTTTTATATCAACATTCGTTACCATCGGATTGATGTTCGCTACGACCGGATTGTGTCGTGAATTGGACAATAACTTGAAAAACAAAAAGCTTGTGGAATGCGTGAAATTTCATCAGGAAATACTGAGGTATTCATATTTTACTATTTTACGACCCACATTGTACGGAGCACAAAGACCTGGGGAGTTTTATGATCGCCCAAGAAATCTATTTATAGTTTTTGAAAAAATCCTATCTGTCGTCCGCGGTCATGTGACAGATGAAACTGCTAATTTGTTTTTAGAGTAACTATGTATGATTTGGTATGTGAAGTTCTTTTAGCTTCTTTTTGGAACTATCGTTCTAGATACATAATTAAGGGTAGCTACCGTAGAACTCAAAACTAAAATTTTATTTTTCAATAAGGATTCCCCTAATTTTTATAAAATTTCCTAATTTATACTAATAAAGCACCCTTAGTAATGGTTCTAGGGAAACTCTTGTTTTATGGGTAGTTAATCCGAGCAGAGTCGGGTTATCATTGTCCTGTACTTGCATATATATTTTCTATAATTTCATTTTAATAAAAGCTTTACCCTTTCGTTCGTGAAAGTTTAAAAGAAAGATTTCTTTGAAACTGTATGAAACCAGGCATTTAAATATTGGTGTCGAACATATATCTCTAATATGGTTTACAACAAATTTAAACATTTGAATATTTCTTAAACGTCGTACCCTAATATGAGAGCAGGCTGGTTGTGCTATTTTTTACGATAAGGATATTAAGTTTTTAAATGAAATCTACTTTGTACGCTGTATGTTGTATATTCTTTAATACTAAACTCGAAACTATACACGAGAAAAGCCGAGTGCAATAAGAAATTAAAGAATATGTGCACCTCCTTCCAAGCCTATTCTTCATAAACTTATTTTACAATTTTTAAAATTGTTGGAGAATAATCATGTTTAATGTTTTTCTAGACTTTTCGATGAGTTTGAGAGTTTGTTTGTATTAGCGTCTCTAGTATCGCTGGGTGGTACTACTGTATTTTTGGCAATGAACGTGTATTATGTTAGTATTGTGAGTATGCGTATTAAACTGTAATTATTACATTACGCATTTGTCCTATATTTTTTGATAAATGAATATTATTTTTCTCAGATGACATTAAATCTGGACACCTTTGGGTTCATAGTGGTCGTTCCTTTGCTAATGAGCGAGTTGCTTCTTTACAATTATTGCGGGAACGAAATTTATGTTCAGCACGAAGCGTTGATTTATACTCTTTATAAATTGAATTGGTACGAATGTCTTAACAAAAAGCATTATATGCAAAACACTCGCATTTTAAGGCAACGCCTGAACAGACCACTTCAATTCAGGGCTGGCAAAATTTATCCACTCTCCTTGGTCACTTTTGTTGGAGTGAGTTTAGCTATTCTTGGATATTCCTTTATCGTCACATTTCAGTGTACTACAAATTGAATTTTGTATGTTTCAGATCGTGAAAACTATTTATTCTTACTTCACCATCCTCAGAAATGTTAACCAATAATTAAAGGAGCCACCATTATTTTAAATAAAAGATTGTGTTTCTCCAAGATTTTCCCAGCAAGCAGAGAGCTCTCCCCCCCAACGTCAAACACCTACCCAACTCTCATACGCCACCCCCCCTTACAGAAAATACAGTATTTTTGTAGTATTTCTGTGCTTTTAAAATAGATATTTTCCAATATGGTTCGTTTCTCAGCTAGCCTCGAGCGGCTCGCCTCTATTATTTGATTAAAATATATGTCAGAATAATTATTTTTTAAGTCGCTTGTATAAGAGATAATAAAACTAAAATATAACAATGTGGTTTCGACCCTACGACGCATCTGTAAACCGAAATTCAAGTCTCTAAGTACAAAATTACTACTTTTATGTATGTGTATAGATTATATGTATACATGTATATGTATATATGTGTATGTATATGTGTAGATGTATATGTTTATATGTGTATGTGTATATATGATTATTTAATATTATTATGTATATTATGTTACTAAATTATAAGTAGGTATATGTAAAATTTGTGTAAATATAGAGCTACCACGTAAAGCAATGCTACAATTTGTCACACTTACCAACTAAAAAAAAAAAAGGGAAAAAAAGAATACATAAAAGTCTACCTTAGTACGGGCATTACTCCAGCAAGGTAGATTTTAATCTTATTAATCTAGTATTATAAATGTATGTGAAATATTAATAAATAAATAAAAAATAAAAAATATTTCAAGATTGAAGTATGACCAGCGCACCCCCGATGTACCGATTTCAACTACAAATCAACTCTTGCCATGACCAAGTGATACCTTATGCCAAATTTCAGCTCGATCGGATGAAGCGTTTGGGCGCCATCATCGAGGATTACAAACACACAGATACACAGAAGTGCTTTTACAATACTTTCTCTCTGACAGGAAAGTAATATTAATTCACCTCGCACATGCACAGTGTCACGTTGGTTGTAATTTTATTTCTTCTCTAAAACATTATTGCAAAAAAGGAGATATTGCAGGTGTGTAAAGAGGAGCCAAACATCTGGAAATTATGTATAATTCACAAAAAGATTGATTAACTTAATGTTCTGCATTTTTAAAAATATGAGTATTAGGTAAGTTATTTAGCATATCAACCAATATACAACCGCACGTAATCCATAATCGAACTGGTTAGTTGGATAAAATGGTTTTAAATATATATGTAATACGTGAATGTTATTTAAATAAAATAATTGAATAAAGTGGTTTGTATATTATTTTGATATTTTGTTTTGTCATGGCTATGTCTATTGAGAGTTACATTTCAAGATCAATCTATATTAATTTATTGTTGTTTTACTTAGACATTTAATAAAAACTTAAGCGGAAAGGCTTTACGATTTTACGGTATTTTAATGTTAGGTTCTACAAACCTGATAAATAAAATTTTAAAAATAATTCATTATTTAAAGACCTCTTTGTAGAAAATATTAATGTTTCTACCCCAGTTAGTATAACCAGTCTGCTAGGTGAGCTCACTTATGACAGGCCACTCAAGTCGATTCCGGCCGCTTTCAGTTCCTACCCTTGGGACTAATTGATGGTCACAGCAACGCATCACTTATTTGTACCACCGAGTCCACAGACCTACTCCCTTTTCCCCCCTTCAAATTATTTGAGTTGTTTCTAGATGTTTGGCTCCTCTTTACACACCTGCAATATCTCCTATTGCAGGTGTGTAAATAGGAGCCAAACATCTGGAAATTATTTATAATTCACAAAAAGATTGATTAACTTAATGTTCTGCATTTTTTAAAATATGAGTATTAGATATGTTATTTAGCATATCAACCAATATACAACCGCACGTAATCCATAATCGAACTGGTTAGTTGGATAAAATGGTTTTAAATATATATGTAATACGTGAATGTTATTTAAATAAAATAATTGAATAAAGTGGTTTGTATATTATTTTGATATTTTGTTTTGTCATGGCTATGTCTATTGAGAGTTACATTTCAAGATCAATCTATATTAATTTATTGTTGTTTTACTTAGACATTTAATAAAAACTTAAGCGGAAAGGCTTTACGATTTTACGGTATTTTAATGTTAGGTTCTACAAACCTGATAAATAAAATTTTAAAAATAATTCATTATTTAAAGACCTCTTTGTAGAAAATATTAATGTTTCTACCCCAGTTAGTATAACCAGTCTGCTAGGTGAGCTCACTTATGACAGTCCACTCAAGTTGATTCCGGCCGCTTTCAGTTCCTACCCTTGGGACTAATTGATGGTCACAGCAACGCATCACTTATTTGTACCACCGAGTCCACAGACCTACTCCCTTTTCCCCCCTTCAAATTATTTGAGTTGTTTCTAGATGTTTGGCTCCTCTTTACACACCTGCAATATCTCCTATTGCAGGTGTGTAAATAGGAGCCAAACATCTGGAAATTATTTATAATTCACTAAAAGATTGATTAAATTAATGTTCTGCATTTTTTAAAATATGAGTATTAGATATGTTATTTAGCATATCAACCAATATACAACCGCACGTAATCCATAATCGAACTGGTTAGTTGGATAAAATGGTTTTAAATATATATGTAATACGTGAATGTTATTTAAATAACATGGCCCTTTCTTATTTACGATTTTACCAAAACCCAACTGTCCCGTCTAGATGCGCTGGTGACAGCTAGTATAAAATCCTGGCTGTCCTTAGCCAAACCAGCTGACCCCTCGACTCTCTTCAGGTCCAAACAAAATTTTGGGATAGCGCTGCTCTACGCCAGGACTGCCCTCTCTGCTCTACGCCAACTCCAGAATAACCAAAAATTCGATTCTGTGCAATTCCAAAGATCCGGCAATATCGAAGCACGTAATAAGTGGCCGTAGTGATTCAAATGATCTACAAGCCCGCGTAGACTTCCAAAAAAAGTTCCTTACTGGAATCAGCCAGAATAGCACTGGTCTGGGGTATGGCAGTACAACCACGAGCGACGTGGACTTGAAGAAGTCTCTTTTGCGGGGAGATTACGACAGCAAGAGTATAGCTCATGCTATTGGCCTTCAATGCCAGAATGATTAGACAACAATTGGGGACTTTTGCATTCCGCCTCCAATGCACTGGAAGGTAATGCTCTATGACTGCACGCCAGAGATGCTGAAATTTTATTTGAATGCCTTTCAGCATACACTTCCAGACCCCAGTAACCTCGCTGGTTAGAGCTTTGCCGAGGATAGTTCTTGTCCCCTCTGTAGCAATACCCCTTGCACAGCTAGACACATCTAGCTGGCTGCAAGCTGGCCTTAGATCAAGGACGGTACACTTACCGCCATGACAAAGTTCTCGCTGTTATTCGCGAGGTAATTAGTCTCTCAGTGGCTCGTGCCAACAAGGGTTTGATAGTATCCTCCAAACCCCCAATACAGTTTGTGCGGGATGGCTCTAAAGGCAAAAAACATCTCACTGCAAAACCTTTCTCAATAATCGAGAAAGCTTCAGATTGGATTATGGAGGTCGATTCGGTCTCTAAGCAGTATAAATTCCCTGAAAGTCTCGGATGCACAGCCCTCCGTCCAGATATAACTCTTTACTATCTATCTCGGAAGGTGGCTCTTATTGTAGAATTAACTGTTCCATGGGAATCAAATATCCCAAAAGACCACGAGTACAAATTAAATAAATACCATGATCTTGCAAATGCCGTAACCCGGAACGGCTTCACTGTTCACCTTCACGCGGTGGAAGTTGGCGCTCGTGGCCTGCCAGCTAAATCTCTATTTCACCTCTTTTAAAGATCTTGGCCTCTCCAGAAAAATAATCAACTCTTTCTTAGAAAAATTGTCTAAAACTGCGATTTGCGCATCTCAAATTCTATGGCTTCGAACGGGGAGTGAATGGGTGGTAAGGTGAACACTCACACGTGGCAAGACAGCTGTCCTAAACCTACCACAGCCGGTTCGTAAGTCCGGAATCCACTGCTCACCCCCCAGAAGTGTAAAAAAAAATAGTATTATGATGGGCCCGACTCCGGTCGGTGAATTCCATGGCAGCTCCGTTTGTATTTATTATTTATTGAATAAAGTGGTTTGTATATTATTTTGATATTTTGTTTTGTCATGAATGGAAGAATTACGAAAAGGACCATGCAAAAGAAACAGTTTTTAATGATGATTGTGTAGAAGACCAACGCAGCTACACTGTCCCATAGGAACAATACGATGCAGAAATGCATATCGAAGTAAGTCGTAAATAAATATGCAATTCAATTTACAATAAAAGCCTATATCCAAATATGCATGTATCAAATTCGAAGCTATTTAAAGTATGGACGTGACACAGGATAAGTATGCTTAAATGCACGGCAGATTTTCAAAATTCGCGCGCTTCAAAACCGCCGCCCCACCACCACCATTATAATCAGCGCAGTAGCAGCGGCTTTCCACCTACCCGCGAAACAACGGATTGACGGCGTTTTAGTCTACCCTGGACAACGGCGGTTGCAACATCGCCGAAACGTCCGGTTTAGAAAAAATCACGGGGTAAGTTCGTTTTTAAACATTTTATAATGTCAAACAACCGCTTAGCCATAGTCTTCGATTTCATATTAGCACATTTCTATCGCAATACATGTTTTGCGCAATTTGTTAAAAGAAATTCGTACGATGTGATGTATAATATAATTAAATGATCAATCAGCATTAAAGTCGAGATTATGACTTAATTATTATAAAATTTAAAATATGATAAAGAAAATATTAATAAAATGCATTTTGTAACATTAAACGTATATTAAATATTGATTAATTTGCAGAGCTTTGTTTTATAGTTACACTAGCTTCTACCCGCAACTTCTTCTGCGTTAAAGAGAATTTATCCAGCGGTTTAATATTTTCGACAGGAACTTGAGAGTTGAATTGAAGAGTTAACTTTGAAGTTAAATTGACGTAAAATCACAGCTAAATTCTATTGAGAGTTACATTTCAAGATCAATCTATATTAATTTATTGCTGTTTTACTTAGACATTTAATAAAAACTTTAACGGAAAGGCTTTACGCTTTTTACGGTATTTTAATGTTAGGTTCTACAAACCTGATAAATAAAATTTTCAAAATATTTCATTATTTAAAGACCTCAGACCTACTCCCTTTTCCCCCCTTCAAATTATTTGAGTAAAGTATCTGATGAATGCAGCCCTGTTGTTCTTGGTAGGTCAGAATGGCTCGCTTGCATAGTCAGTCCATAGGTTTCTGCTTAATATCGCTGTAATTATCAATAAGTCCAGCAATGACGGAATTTATTTATTTAATATTTTATTTACAAAAAAATATTTAGGAATTATTTTTACAGAATGATTTGCGTTACTCTAACTAGGCAGTGCTTATTCCGAGAAAATCGCCATTTTTAAATGATAATATTTTAAATGTTAAAGTTCAGTTTTATGAAAAGATACAAGAAAAGTGTTATGATGCAATGTTATGATCAATCATCATGTGTTATGATCAAATCAAAGTTTCAGCATGATCGTAATTCGGAGACCTGGGAGTTATATAGAAAAATGCATAATAAATGTAAGAAGTGTTTTCGAAATGCCAAAAAAAACATACATTAAATAACTTCTTCAAACTGCGTCTCTTGATCAAATGTGGAGGCTCTTTCGCTCTCTAGGTATTGGTAAAACAACAACCAGTGTTCATTCTAATGAGGACATCGATTCTCTGAATCACCATTTCTCGTCTCCTCCTTTCATATTAGATGGTGCCATTAAGTGTAATACTCTCGCAGATATAGGTACGCAATAGTACGCTACCTTGATTTCTGTAGTATTTCGGTGGTCGAGGTGAAGAAAGCCATACTTGGCATTAAATCTAAAGTGGTGGGTTATGTTGAAATTAGTCTTCAACTAATATTACCTATTTTGAATGAAATTGCAGATGAAATCACATACTTGTTTAATCACTCAAATAATACGGGAACCGTATATATATATATATATATATATATATATATATATATATATATATATATATATATATATATATATATATATATATATATATATATATATATATATATATATATATATATATATATATATATATATATATATATATATATATATATATATATATATATATATATATATACTAGCTGTTAAATTTATTTTAATTATTAATTAAATTAAATTTAATAATACTGTTAAATTTAATTTAATTATTTTTACTTATTTAAAATAAGCATTTCCCAATCCAGTCCGGGAAAACCTTCCAGCTATGTAAGTGGCTTTCATTGTTTTAATTTTTTCATTAAAGTGTCATCCTTTAAACGAATTCTTAATAAAAAAAGATTCTACAAAAAAACCAATCAAATATTAATATTATTTTACAATTTTACCTTATGTTTTGAACTCTTGTAAATATCATTATAACCTTAAGTATAAACTTCTCGACCAGAAATTACGATTTATATCTTATTTCATATGAACGAGCAAATCAACTATTTTATTTTTATTTTTATTTAATAGCTGGCTGATAGCGAGCTCAGCAATCGTATATCGTCCTTTTAAAGAGTGGATATATTCGAATTTCAAATCGAATTTTCGATATGTCATTCCGCATTTAAGAGACGATTGATTATGATTTTTTTCATTGATTTTGCTTTAATTTGTCTTTAATAAAAACATTTTGTTTTGGTTTGCAAAAGGATACGCTTTGTTTTTGAGATGTGGATGAAGGCGATCGTTGGCTAGCGATAAAGGGATCCTATTAAACCTATGTACATTGCACTGTCGAAAGTGGTGCTCATCCAGGAAACATCTCATTTAAAATAAGCATTTCCCAATACAGTCCGGGTAAACCTTCCAGCTATGTAAGTGGCTTTTATTATTTTAATTTTTTCATCAAAGTGTCATCCTTTAAACAAATTCTTAATAAATAAATAAATATATATATATATATATATATATATATATATATATATATATATATATATATATATATATATATATATATATATATATATATATATATATATATATATATATATATATATATATATATATATATATATACATATATATATATATATATAATATGGTGAATATACTACATAAATATGCAATTTTTTCATCAAAGTGTCATCCTTTAAACAAATTCTTAATAAATATATATATATATATATATATATATATATATATATATATATATATATATATATATATATATATATATATATATATATATATATATATATATATATATATATATATATATATATATATATATATATATATATATATATATATATATATATATATATATATATATATATATATATATATATATATATTTTTCAAAATTTAAATTAAAAAAAAACTGAACATAGAGAAATGGGTTAGTAATATTTTGCAATATCGTTATAGATACACTATAACCGACCTTGAAAAACATTATTAATAATGATTTTTAAATGAAAAATATTAATAAGCTTTTAATGAATATGTCTGAACAAATATAATTACTGTATTAATTTTGCCTATTCAGACCGGGACCCTTGCAAGCGCCTAAAATATTTATAAAAGCCAACTCCCAAGATTTAACGTCTCTTTCTTTAGCGTTATCGCCAAGGCACTTAATAATTTTTACTTTAAAACAATTATCAAAAGTTAAATTGTGTGCCTTAGCATGCAATGCTATTGGAAGTTGACTTTCATTGCCTACGCTGGCCCTGTGATTATTTAACCTAATGCTAAGAGGTGTAGTTGTTTCCCCAATATAAAATGCATTGCAGGTCTGGCAAAGTAATTGATATACAATATTTTTTGAAATGCAACTACTATTAAAAGGAACTCTGTAACTGTTGGGAGTGTTTGGACTAGTAAAATAAATGCTTCGATCTAATAAAGGACATGTTTTACAACGTGATCGACCACAAGGCTGTAGCCCCAAATTTTTGTTATTTCTAAGATAATTTCGATTATTTCTATTAAGTATTGATTTTAAATTAGGAGGTTTTCGAAATGATAAAATTGGTGGTATATCTAATAAACCTTTGGTTGATGGGTCGTTAGCTATAATAGGGAATGAAATATATATATATATATATATTATATATATATATATATATATATATATATTATATATATATATATATATATATATATATATATATATATATATATATATATATATATATATATATATATATATATATATATATATATATATATATATATATATATATATATATATATATATATATATATATATATATATATATATATATATATATATATATATATATAATATATATATATATATATATATATATAT
>CALYMY010000699.1:0-13516 GCA_944548615.1 Micropterix aruncella | reverse complement strand
TAATGGTAATTTATATATATATATATATATATATATATATATATATATATATATATATATATATATATATATATATATATATATATATATATATATATATATATATATATATATATATATATATATATATATATATATATATATATATATATATATATATATATATATATATATATATATATTGTGTTATATTTTATGTATATATTGTACTATGTGTATGTTTATATCCATATATCTATATATGTATATATTTATATCTATATAAATATCCAGTATTTATCCTATTCGTAATATATAATATAAAATATTTATTATTTTACATATAATGGTCTGTAATGTCCGCTCTAGCACAAGCGTAGCTTAGTGGAGCGACATTAGACATATTCAAATACAACCTCTGTGTAAATCTTTCTATGGGTTATTTTCTGCGATGTATGTGTAGTGTATTTATGCTTAAGCTTTTATTGTAAATTTCCTAAATAAAAAAATTCAAAAAAAATCATTTTAAAAAACAATACATCAGGATATTTACACTCAAGTATGCGGAAAGCAGTCGGACGCCCATTATGGCTACTTCTTGTCCTAGTCGTTACTCCACTACTAATCTTTACGGATTATATGGCAAATGAGTTGTACAGTAACAAATGAATTGTAATCTGTAAAGTCAGGCAGACTATAAAAAAAGCTTTCAATTGATGGGACAACAACGTCATACTCATTGTGCTCGCTGCTGCAGGTTGCTCGAGTAATTTGTTGAAATTTACCGCTGATTACTTGAGAATGAGCCCCGGCTGAACGTATGGAAACGCCGTCGGGCGCGCGCACTTGAGCCGCGCGGCCAAATGCGCGCGGTCGACGGCGATTCCATACATTTCGTATTATCTCATTAGCCGCCGCGGCCAGGCCGCAAGCGCGCGCCGCCCCGCCGGGGCTTAGACAACTGTTTATGGAATTTGGGTTTTTTCATTCTATCACACCTGCTCTGGCGTTAATCAGTGGTCAAACCTCGGGCCTTTGCTATTCAATTTGTTTGTTAAACATCTGAGTAAAGCAGTCGAGTCGGCACTTTGCTTGATAAACCTTAATATGCTCGGCAAACGCCGACGATATAAAATCCTCCGGTATCTAACGGCTCCGTGCAACTTGGGCCTGACGACCTGTTTGTTATTTTGGGTCTTCTCAACTTACGGCACAACACCCATCCCGTAGCCTCCTCGAAGAAGACAGGTGTAGTGATGTCAACAACGTCAGTGATGTGAACAAGAGTCATTCTGTAGGGACGGATGAAATTCCAATGTTTGTTGTAAATATGGCAATAGATTACATTAAAAACCCCTTAACGCAGGCTATAAATGCCTCTATAGAAAGTGGTGTTTTTCCCGAAGAGTTGAAATTATCAAAAGTGATTCCACTCTATAAAGCAGGCGCAAGAACTGAAACTGGAAATTTTAGACCAATTGCAATTTTGTCTTCTTTCTCAAAAATCATAGAGACTGTAATTAAAAATAGATTAATTGCGTTTTTTGATGCAAACAATATTCTTAGTGAAAGACAATTTGGATATAGACGAAACAAATCCACTACTAAAGCTATCGAGGATTTCATATCTTATGTAAATGACAAACTAATGGAGAAGTACTACACCTTAGGTATTTTTTGCGATTTGAGTAAGGCATTTGATTGCGTTAGGCATGATTTTTACTAAACAAACTAAATCATTATGGAGTCAAGGGAGACTGCTTAAAATGGTTTGATTCATATTTTAAAAATAGGACGCAAATCGTGGAAATTACACACTGTCAAAATCAAAACATAACAAAACACTGTTCGATCCCTTTAACTAATAAACTTGGAGTCCCGCAGGGTTCCATTTTGGGCCCTATTCTATTTTTTGTATATGTAAATGATTTACCAATGTATTTCAACGATATAAAATGTAACGATGTTTGCCGACGACACTAGTTTAATTGTTGCCGGTAAAGATATGGAAGAATTGTTGATTAACGTTAAAATTAATCTATTCAAACTTAATAGTTGGTTTGAGAGCAACAACCTCAAACTAAATGCGTCTAAAAGTAACTTCATACATTTTACAAATCATCGAAATCGGAATAAAAGTTCGCCAATAATACTTTCAATAAATAACACTGCCATTCCTCAAACTCATTGTACTAGATTTTTAGGTGTTCATGTCGACGAACTTTTAAAATGGAACTTTCACTGTGAAAACCTCGAAAGTAGGTTAAGTCGGGCATGTTATGCTTTAAGTATTGTAAGAAGGTCGTTGGATGAATTGCAAATAAGAAATGTTTATTTCAGCTATATTGAAGCTATCCTAAGTTATGCCATTACGATCTGGGGAAATTATTATGCTTGTCATAGGAAACCCATATTTACACTCCAAAAGATAGCATTGCGAATAATTGCAAAAGTGAGAAGGGAAGAGTCGTGTCGACCCATTTTTAAAAGGCTAAGAATCCTCACCTTAACCTCACTCTATCTCTTTAAGTTACTGACTGAGTTTTTTAAGAATAAAGAAACACATTATAAAAAGTTTTCAGATACACATAATAAAAATACAAGAAATAAATTAAACATTTTTATACCATGTATTAAACTAAACATAGCAAGGCAAGACACAAAATACTCCGGGCCATATTACTTTAACAGGCTACCGGAAAGTTTAAAAATAATTCAAGTGAAAAGCTTATTCAAAAAGTTACTTAAAGAATTCTTATTAGACAAAGCTTTTTACTCGATCGATGAGTTTGTTAATTTTAAATAATTTTTCAAATTTTTTGGCCAGTTTTATGACAATTTTAAGTAGCATTTTTTAATTATTCTGGCTTTTTCTGATTTTAATTTCTTGATTATTTTTATCGATTATTTTAATTTGTGGTTTCAGTAAATAAATCTTAAAAATGATTTTGATGTCCTAAAAGCAATAATGAAGTAATTGTATGTAAGTGGTGATAAATTTAAATATTGTAAAAACTGACTAATAGACTGTAATTTAAATGTACCTACCTAAATATTAAGTTTCTACAATCTGTTAAGATTTTTTTGGAAATAAATTGAAATTGAAATTGATGTGGGCAGGTGGGATCGATCGGCTCCAATTTGGGGGATTACCTCAGGCGATACTGGGCGGTTTGCGGATCGTGCGGCGAATGCTAATTGACTGTGCACTCCAGCGTATAATCGGGGGGGGGGGAGATGTCTGGAAATTAACGTTTACTAAGCACCGGGGTGTTTATTGACCTGATGTCTGCTACCTTTAAAGCGATCCGTTGGCCACCCGATCCCATCCTATATTGACAGGCGCACCGTGCGACCATAGAGGGTAACAAAATAGCGATATTTAAAACGCGTTGCCATAATGATATATGTACCCGGAAAGTCGTGATAGTAAAAGTTTTTGTTTTGAGCGGATTGATTATTGTATGTGCATAAGTGCATATTCAATGCCACGATATATTTTTTGCTATTGTGAGGCGCGTGAGGTTTCCTCGGTGGAATTGCGACTGAGTCGCAGTGGGGCGTGCGGGTGTAATAACGTTTCTGGCTTGTTTTATCGACTGCATAAAATCGTATTATCATCGCCAGACGCCACCACAATATCAACAACCGCGATAGCCTTTTTTGTTCTTTATATATGTCCTTTTGTTCGTTATGGTAACGAACGACAATTATCCTATAGGCGGCTGAATTTTTATAACATCACATGGCAGTACTCAGGCGCTCACTCATTTAAGTATCAGCTGACCACGGGAACCAGTGTTTCGACGCGGCTACGGTCGTTACTATGGACGGCTAGGGACGTTCCTTTCATATATATTTTAAAGACAGGACTCATCTAATATTTTATCCACTCGTTCCTAATCTGTGGCTTAGAGTAGAGTTCTTCGCCGCCGCATGTATGTTTGGAGAGATAACATGAAGAAATTCGCAGCTCTTTCAGCATTGAGAAGAATATGAAAGGACTTCATTTACACCTTTTGCCTTATGCGGTCTCGAAGGAAACAGGCTAAACGAAAATTAAGGCGGGCAAATGCGATCAACCCGATTCTTTAGGTACCGGGTGACATATGCAATTCCAATTCATTTAATTCAAAATCCTTTAAAGTGTAGCAAAACTGAATTTTCTGTGCATCTTGCACGTTATTTTATGGGTTTTATTTTTTTAGGATTATTCGTCTGTTTTCTGTCCGAATGTTTTCTCTCGGAAAATAATTAGTAATATAAAAATACATTTGAAATTTGCTGTCAGTAAGTTTTTCAAGAAACATATAAGGGTATGACAGTGTTGCAATATCAATAATAAAAAAACATGTACTCATTATAAAAAAAATTATATATAACAAAACAATACATAAAATAGAAAAATTTTATTCAGATTTTATGACATAATATACATATTTTACTTCTTACAATATATATTCTTTTTTGTTTGCTGGCTAAGATGAGGTCAAGTTCTGCCTGCTTCGTTTGGCTGTCAGAACGGGAGGCTGGCAGATGATGTTTTAGAGGTCATAAGTCCCTAATAAATGGCTGAGTAGCGGCCAGTTTTCTTTCAAATATATAGTCAAATAGATTATGTCTATTCAGGGAGTTAATGGGCCCTGTTGCAGTTAGGTCACTACAGACCCATGTGTTAGGGTCAGTCAAACTCACGGGTCAACACCCGTCCGTCAGCCTCGACGCAGAAGTGAGAGCCAGGGTAGGACTCTTGCCTACCAGCCAGTTGCCGCTAAAAATCGCCCTTCGGGCGCTCCTGTACTATTTGCGCACCGTGCAGCGTCAGCCAATCGACTGTGCGTCTGGAAACGGCTTTTTTTCCTATAGAGCGGGGGTAGTTGTTAACCTTACGGCAACGGCTCTTGAAACGACCAATCGGCTACCCGACACCGGGTGAACAGACGGGCAAATGATGCCGCGGTCCGCAATAGAATTATCGCTACGTAAGTGAGAGGAGCGTGCAACCTACCTCGAATCTGTAACTGGTGGCAACTGGAAGTAAGGGCGCGAGCGTCGACCCGCTTGTAGAATACCCGGTTTCTCGCGGTAAGGCGTTGGCTTCTGACGGGCGAGTGGCGTAACTAGACAGTGTACTGTTTTATTAACAAGTTTTCTACGCTCACCTCGCGGGAGAAGAACGATCAAATATGGATAAAACTTCCTGAGGTGACGGATTCACCCATTGTGGTTGACAGCTCCAGTTGTCTATTCAGGTGAATGTCGCTTTAGTTTTTAAAAGTGGATTGACATCACGAGCATCGTGATTCTATCGGATTTCTCCATTTAATTTTGTTTCCAGCCATTCCATGCATTTTGTATTAACGCCAACTGTAACTAAAGACCACGAGTTGCCTCGAGAGAAGACCCGGCGCTGGTTGAATTGATACGTCGGAACCAATTATAATATCATCACACTTGAATCTCTTTTAACTGAATCTCGTTTGGAGGATGTTTAATTCTCTGTGCGTAAGCAGGAGCCAGATTATAATTATTTCGTGAAAGAACAAAAGAAAAAAAAAATATACCAATTTATCCAATAAAACCTGGAATAAACATTGCTGCACTAATGTGTGCTCTTTTATTTGTAGAACTTTACTGCTCGTTAAACCGAAGAGTATTTTTTTCTAAATTTAGTTTCCGCGATTTCTGTATAAAACTTCTAAAACATCTGATGATGTTGTCCTAGACAACTAGAGCTGTCAACTAAAACGGGCGAACCTGTCACCTCAGGAAGTTTTAACGAAATGATTGTTCTATCTCCCGTGTACGTATAAAATCGAATACCATACCGACGATCGATGATAAAAACTGACCCTGTATATAATAAATCAATTTAGGTAACATAAAATAGTTTTAAAAAATACTTATTTTTAAAGTGTAAAATTTAAAATACATTGTCATTAAAAGTAGCTAGGTATAAATAAATGTCATCAAAATTATGCGTTAGTTTAATAATGAATATGATGTAAAATTAAAAATTACACGTTGTACTTAAAATTAAAAAAATAAAATAAAATAAATATTGCATAAATAATATTATAATATTGGTAGACTCTTTAATGTTTATTCACAATTAAAACAACCATTTTTTATTTAACCTTTATTATCTTAAGTGTTTAATTGTGTCATACATAGAATATCCAACGGAGAATCAACATGATTGTACGTTTTTCATTTTAGATCTATGTAAATATTGCACATAAATGTTAACTTTAAGTAATATAAATTGAAAGCCGCGTACAGATAAGTAAGTGCACAAACCACGAACACGAACCGCGCATACTACGAGCACGCTACGAACATTGGCCTCATTCGCCGCGATCCGTGGATTGACGAATTTTTGAACGAGCACTTGCATTGTCGTACATATCAAAGACGACATAAATTGTTCTTGTGAAAGGATATAGATCGAATCCTGCCTTAGATAAATCTGATGTTCTGCTGAGATCAAATTTTGGAACACGCTACGAATAAGTACAAGAGCCAGCGACAAAAAAGTGCAAGAGTTTTGGAAAAACTGATACTTTCAGTTCAGAGAGTATTTTGGCCATTCAGTCAGCAGTCCAGATTCCAGGACCCCTGGTGCTTGCGTCATAGGAAAGGTGTAATTTTAATTAGTACCCGCAATGTGTTTTGGAAAGCTGAAAATTCATAAGTAGACAGGTTGCAGTAAAAAACTCGAAACATAATATGTTTCGGAAAACAGTGACGAAAGTAAATGAGAAATCTGTATACCGCCATTAATTTCAGTATGCAGGTTACATTTTGATGATATTGCGCTTCCCAGATAATTAAACTTCTCCACATGCTCCAGAAAATGCTGGCCAGGACATATTTAGAGAGGCTCATCATTTGTGCCATCACTTCGATCTTACTTATGAGACCGGATTTTGCTACACGGCTCAAGTCTACTTGTCAGTCTTTGTAGATCAGCTGGGGATTCCGTTAAGTTACATAACTTCTGCAAATTTCCTTTAGTCTAGCAAGATTAAAAGTGTAGATGCGTGTTTGAATGCCTTTAAGATTTACGTCTACGTCTACGTCTACTACATCTACTTATACGTATACGTGTACTACGTCTGCTACATCGATTATATTTACGTCTACGTCTACGTCTACTACATCTACATTTACGCCTACGTGTACTACGTCTACTACATCAACCATATCTAAGTCTATTATGTCCACTACATGAACTACATCGACATCTACTACATTATTAACTACGAAGGGAATTATTCCAGGTCATTGCAAGGTCATTAACTGCATCGATAACTCTTTATATGCTGTAGCTCAATCATCTTTCAAACTTTGTATGAGTGCGAAGAACGAATAGGACGTCTTCAGTAACTGTAAAAAATAAAATCGCCGGGGATTATAAACATCAAAAAGGCGATTTTATTATATTAATTTTTACGCAGTGTTGCAGATTAGTAAGTATACAGTTATGTAGTAGTGAGTAGTGAGAGCCGTTCTACGGTTGCTAACCCAGATTTCCATTTCTTGTTTTTCTTTCGCACAGACATGTTTTAAATCACATCCTGTAAATTTTGTGTATTATTCTGAATATATTTTTAGCAATTTCTGTTTGTATTATATTATTATATAAGATTTATATTCAAAGTAGAGTAACATTAGTTCTTCTTTATAAGGTGCTTCTAAACGATTGGGTATTGCTGAAATATGTATTTATCTGTAGGTGTATTAATAAATAAATCACTTACCGCTAAATATGTCACAAGTGATAAGTCGAAGAAAAACCCCACACGCAGCACAATCGGTCTCTTGAGCCTTTCGTATAATATGATTATAGCCTTATTGCATTTTTCGTCCAGTCTGAGCCAAGGACAGAAGTAAAGCGCGTCACTAAGGCTGGAGCTCTGTGAAGTGTAAATAAACACAATTTTAGCAGTGGTAGATTATAGTTTTACGGAAATGTACGGAAGCGGTCTATCGATAGGTCGACGCTTACAGGGCCCATTCTGTTCAGGGTTGGTCATACTCACGGGTCACCAACCATCCGGCGGCCTCCACATATGAAGTGCGAGTCCGGGCAGGACTCTGGCCTTAGGGCTAGTTTCCCCTAAGAATCAACCTTCTGGCGCTCCTGGACGGTCTGTGCACCGTGCGGCGTAAGTCAATCGGTTGTGCACTCTGACTAACAGTCGGGGGAGTCTAGAAACAGTACTGTTTCCTATAGGGAAGCTAATGGGCCCATGATGAGGTGGCCACGATGACCCATGTGTTCAGGGTCTGTCACACTCACGGGTCAACACCCATCCGATGGCCTCCACGCATGGGGTGTGAACCTGGGTAGGACTATGGGTCAATCAGTCTCCCCTGGGAATCAAACCTCTGGCGCTCCTGGACGGTCTGCGCACCGAGCGGCGCAAGCCAATCGACTGTGCTCTCCGACTAACAGTCGGGGGAGTCTGGGAACTGTATTGTTTCCTATATAGCGGGGGTGGTTGCCTACCTTACGGCGACTGCTCTTGAAATGACCATTGGCCATCCGATCCCGGTTCAGAGTCGGGCAAAGGACGCCTTGGTCCGCGATAGATTCGGCGTACACCGTTTCACCGCTTCGTAAGGGAGAGGACCGCGCAAGCGACCTCGAACTCGGAACCAATCGAGAGACCGGAGAAATCTGGTCACAATTGGTAGCAAGGGCGCGAGGGTCGGCCCGCCAGGTAACATTACTGGCTATCTCGCGGTAAAGGCGTTGGCTTCTTGCGGGCTGTGACGTAGCTGGACGTTGGATTGTTCTGTCCAAAGTCTTCTACGTTCACTGCAGGGCGACAGAACGAAAAAATCGTTAAAACGTCCTGTGGTGACGGGCTCGCCCGTTGTAGTTGACACCGCAAGTTGTTTCCTATAGAGCGAGTGTGGTTGCGGACCTTACTGCGACTGCTCTTGAAACGACCATCGGCTACCCGATCCTGGGTGAACAGCCGGGCAAAGGATGCCGTGGTCCGCGATAGTTTCGGTATACACCGTTTCACCGTTTCGTAAGGGAGAGGACCGCGCAAGCGACCTCGAACTCGTAACCAATCGAAAGACTGGAGTAATCTGGTCGCAATCGGAAGTAAGGGCGTGAGTATAAGCCCGCTGGGTAACACACCTGGCTATCTTGCGGTTAAGGCGTTGGCCTCTTACGGGCATGTGGCGGAGCTTGAGGGTGGACTGTTTTGTCCAAGTCTTCTGCACTCACTTGAGGGAGACAGAACGACTAATCGTTAAAACTTCCTGAGGTGACGGGTACGCCCGTTGTAGTTGTCAACTTTAGTAGGTCGACGCTTACATGAGCTACATGCGATATGCGCGGGGTAGGAGGAGGTGTGCACGATTATAATTACTCTCGCACTTGCATAAATATTTTCGCACTCGATTAGGTATATATTATTAAGGAGCTCTTTATTATTAAGGAACTTTATAACCCTATGAAAAATCGAAACACCGGCATTTCGCTAGTTAAAAACACTATTTTCACTGGACTAAATAGGTTATGTTGAAATTTTAGTAAATTTCAGACTTACCGCTACAGTTACTTCATTTCCTTCCCAAAAATAGAGAAAAGTTTCCAATAACAAGACGGCGAAAAATATGAAAGTGAATATAAAGTCCGCACTGCCAGGAGCCACCTACAAAAAAAAAATATTTTTATTTTCGTAATACCGTCTACCGCAGGACTTCCCAACTGGTAAAGCGCCAGTGTCGATTGCGCCGCGATAGTGGAAGTCAATATGAAAGTATATTAGGGCTGTCGACTACAACAGGCGAACCCTTTACAGCAGGCGAACGATCATATATTGTTATACCAGTCTGGGGTGACGGGTTCGCCCGCTGTAGACGACACTGCCCTACTATTAATTTTGTTTAATCGCTGCAAGACCAGCGTGTTTTGTGATTGGTCCATGTCATGGTTTATCTCCTATCCGAAAGCCTCCTAGAAGAGGAGAATTCGATGAAATCATTCCCTTTAGCGAGCTGTGCACAGCGCACTCTGCAAACATAGTGATGTATCCGACTGGCCAGGGGGGTCTGTAAAAGTAGCGTATATATTGACCTGGTGCCAAATACCATTAAAATGGCTAGTTTGCCGTCCGATTTTATTGAAAGCGGGCAATGGACGCTACAGGCTGTAATTTCTAAAGTAGAGGCTGTATATGACTATTCAATATAAAAAATATTAATTTCTTCTTCTGGGGGAACAAGAAATTTTCTAAATCTGGTAGGCAGGGGAACGAGGAAGCCCCGCTAGCTTGCCAGTTCCCTCGCTGTTTGAGGAATGGCTCTACTGGGCAGTGGAATAACTAGGCCTGTATATTCTTGTATATCAGCGACTCGTCTCAATGTTAAAATACGACCACGACCATTATAACATCCTGGGATGGCGGGTTCGCCCGCAGCTTAGACAGTCTCAACTATACTTTGGGTAAGTTTGAAGGTCGTCGGATGCTTCAAAGTTCACGCATTTAAATTAATTAGTTTTTGTCTTTTTCATGATACCGAACATCCGTCGTCAATGTCAGTCGAGCGTAGCAACACTTTATAATCAATGGTAGCAGGTTCGACTTAGTTCAACTATTGTTTGACAAGCATCGCTTCCGGTAACTCGCTTCCAAGAGTGTGACAGTGAGAGCGACAGAGAGTATTTGACACTAAATGTGTTCAGGCATTACAACATTACAAATTTTCAATTATTTCTACTCACGATTAAAAGCTGTGAAAAGACGACGCAAAATGCACAAACGCTTGTCATAAGCTGAATAAAAGCGATGATATGAACTGTGTGTTCAGTAAGCTTTAAAAACCTAAAACATAATATACATGTAAAAAAAGGTTATCTCTAAAAAGTCAGTAAGTGGCTTCATAATATACATGTTAAAAATAACTTATCTCCAAAGCTGAAATCAGTAAGTGGCTTTCTAAATATTGCGCGTTGAAAAATTAATATCTTGAGGTGAATATTGTATATTCATTACTTTCATAATATAAAGTGAAAGGGTTTTCTTGAGCCACAACAAAAACCGTAAAATAACTGAAATCTTGTCAACCGACCAATTTCACATATAAAATTACAACTGTTCTGACAATGCTTCATTTCGGACAATTTCCAATAATGTTCTTCTTCTTCCATGTGAATGACGACTTGCCATGTGAAGCGAAGACTGACAATATTTCACGGAGGTCGCTCCACGCACTACAGTCCCTTGACCGGCAGAAGGCCTATAGACATTTTGAAATCCCTCTAACAGTAGTTATAATAAATATAAACATAATTTAATTTAATTCCTTCAATTCAATTAATTTCCATTCCTATACTTAACTTCGCATTTCTACACTTAGATGCGATATTGCGTCTAATATTCGTAAAAGTATAACTATGGAATAATAAATGTCCTTATAGTTGTAAGTAGATAATTAAAATAATTTATAATCTGTATGAGAATCGATTAGGCTATGCTTAACAGTTTTATATCTTTCATCTCATCTTGCATTTTATTTCCCATGTTATTTTATTATAATTTTTTTATTTTATTTTTAGGTTTGGCTATGTCACTCTTTTTAAGCAATTGTGATTATCCAAATACTAGCTAATTGTGCATATATTTTTATGTATATGTTAAGGTTAACAATTATATTATCGATTTCACTTTTATATTATGAATTTTATATACAAATTTTGCAGCCAGTAAGAATTAATAATAATAGGTCTTAGTGTATAAATTCCCCCAAATGTTCTATATTATTAATTTCTTAGTTTTTATATTGGTTTATAATGTATTTAAAACAATTTAAATGTCCGCCTTAGAACAGGATATTGCCTAGTTAGGCGACATTAAAATAGGAACACTGACAACAGTTTCTGGCATAATATGTTATCAGTTTTTTGCTACTAGATTCTCGGCTATGACATTGTAATTGTATACGTACATTTACTGTAGATACTTGTATATTACCAAATAAATAAATAAATTAAAATATATATATATATATATATATATATATATATATATATATATATATATATATATATATATATATATATATATATATATATATATATATATATATATATATATATATATATATATATATATATATATATATATATATATATATATATATATATATATATATATATATATATATATATATATATATATATATATATATATATATATGTATATATATATATATATATATATATATATATATATATATATATATATATATATATATATATATATATATATATATATATATATATATATATATATATATATATATATATATATTGATATTTTAAGTGTGTAAATTTTTTAAAATTATTTTCAATAATATATAAAATTAGATTCATGAAAAGTTACTTATCTGGGGTCCTGGTGGACCAGAAACATTTAAACGATAGTTAATGTCCTCTTTAAATACTTACGGCAGCGGCACCTGTTTCCGCAATTGATAACCTATGATGTTCTTAGTTATTGCAGCCGAATTACTGTATGCCCTTGGATGTAATACGTATAGGAGGATGGTTTCTGTAACAGAAATGGATGTTAGTAACTTATTTTAGAAGAAATTATATGATTGAGAATATTTCGACACTAGTCGTATTCATCTCTATGACATTTCTCATATGAGAAATGTCATAGAGATGAATACGACTAGTGTCGAAATATTCTCAATCATATAATTTCTTCTAAAATAAGTTACTAACATCCATTTCTGTTACAGAAACCATCCTCCTATACGTATTACATCCAAGGGCATACAGTAATTCGGCTGCAATAACTAAGAACATCATAGGTTATCAATTGCGGAAACAGGTGCCGCTGCCCTAAGTATTTAAAGAGGACATTAACTATCGTTTAAATGTTTCTGGTCCACCAGGACCCCAGATAAGTAACTTTTCATGAATCTAATTTTATATATTATTGAAAATATATATATATATATATATATATATATATATATATATATATATATATATATATATATATATATATATATATATATATATATATATATATATATATATATATATATATATATATATATATATATATATATATATATATATATATATATATATATATATATATATATATATATATATATATATATATATATATATATATATATATATATATATATATATATATATATATATATATATATATATATATATATATATATATATATATATATATATATATATATATATATATATATATATATAAATATATATATATATATATATATATATATATATATATATATATATATATATATATATATATATATATATATATATATATATATATATATATATATATATATATATATATATATATATATATATATATATATATATATATATATGTATATATATATATATATATATATATATATATATATATATATATATATATATATATATATATATATATATATATATATATATATATATATATATATATATATATATATATAT
>CALYMY010000698.1:10000-13645 GCA_944548615.1 Micropterix aruncella | reverse complement strand
TAGATTGTCAAAATATAAATATAAATGATCAAAATAAATAAATAAAATACAAACGGAGCTGCCATGGAATTCACCGACCGAAGTCGGGCCAATACGTCTGGGGGTGGGCGGTGGTCTCCGGACTGACGACCGGATGCGGTAGGTTTAGGACAGCTGTCTTGCCACATATGAGTGTTCACTTTACAACCCATTCAATCCCCCTTAGATTACTTCCCCTCCCCCTATTATAGGTAACATATATAGATAGTCAAGAATTTAACTATTAGTTTGTCAAAAATACTATATAAGAATATTATATTAATAATTTAAAAAGTCAATTCAGTATTCAGTATTCAATTTATTCATTCAGAATATACAATAAAAGCATGAATTATGAATTAAAGCTTATTATCGCATATTAGAATTTGTCAGTTTATATGTATATATAAAACTATTAAAACATAAATATTATTTCGACAATATTAATTAATTAATTTATTTATTTTATTTATTTGTATCAAACATAATTATAAAACACATAAAAAAGGTCATACCAAGTAATGGTGCGAAGAAACAACGGCCCATATTCACATGACCATGCTCAGCGCATACCCAACTAGGCCAAATATAGCCTGTATCTGGGCATACGACTTAATTTTTGACTAAGGTGGAGAAGCCTAACTGACGTCGGTACTCATATAGATACATACACACATACACACATACATATATATATACATACACAAATATATAAATATAACGATCTAAATATATTATATTATTATTCTTTTGCATTATATTACAATATAGTACATTTTGTTTAATATCTTATATCATATTATATAGTATAATAGTAAAGTTATGCAGAAATATGTATATATATATATATATATATATATATATATATATATATATATATATATATATATATATATATATATATATATATATAGATATATATATATATATACACATATATATATATATATATATATATATATATATATATATATATATATATATATATATATATATATATATATATATATATATATATATATATATATATATATATATATATATATATATATATATATATATATATATATATATATATATATATATATATATATATATATATATATATATATATATATATATATATATATATATATATATATATGTATATATATATGTATATATATATATATATATATATATATATATATATATATATATATATATATATATATATATATATATATATATATATATATATATATATATATATATATATATATATATATATATATATATATATATATATATATATATATATATATATATATATATATATATATATATATATATATATATATATATATATATATATATATATATATATATATATATATATATTTTTTTTCAAATTGAAATTATGTTTATAACTAAATAAATGAAATGATAAAATAATGAAAGGGCACTTATCTGGTCTGTGGTGACCAGGAGTGACTCCACGCCTTCTTCTTCTCCTCCCTCAGTGTTTGCTGGTGCTTCCTGCTGTGGCACTAGAATCCGATTAAAATGGCCTCACACAGCGGCAACACAACAATGCGAGACGAGAATGAATGCTGGAAAATAATAGGCGATTAGTGTTTCTTAAATATTAATGATTGTTATAAAATGTATATCAATATTTCGGCTCAGCCGTCGTCAAGATATGTGACATTTCTGAAATCGAACAATTCGTTGAAAATTTAAATTCAAGGAATCGAACAAAAAGAAATGGATTAATAATATTTTACACGATTTAGTTAAGGTACCATAACCAACCGTGCAAAACGTTATTTTAAAATGAATGATTATAAATTAAAAGAAAAAGCATTTGATGATTATGATAATATGATAAACCTTATTAATTTTGCCTATTGAGACCGGAACCTTTGCAAGCGCCTAAAATATAAATATAAGCCAATTCCCAAGATTTGACGTCCCTTTCTTTTGCATTATCCCCAAGGCATTTTATTATTTTAACTTTAAAACATTGATCAAAAGATAAATTATGCGCCCTGGCATGCAAAGATATTGGGAGTTGGCTTTCATTTCCTACACTAGCCCTATGATTATTTAGTCTAATATTAAGTGGTGTTGTTGTTTCATCGATATAAAAGGCATCACAAGTCCTGCACAGAAGTTGATATACTATATTTTTTGAAATACAACTGCAATGAAAGGGAACCCTGTAACTATTAGTAGTATTTGGACTGGTAAAAAAAGGACTTAGATCTAACAGAGGACAAGTTTTACAACGTGGACGACCACAAGGTTGAAGCCCAAAAGTATTATTACCAATAGAGAAATTTTGATTATTTTTTGTTTTGTTTAATATTGATCTAATATTAGGTGGTCTGCGGAAAGATAAAATTGGCGGTGAATCTAAGAGATCCTTAGTGGATGCATCATTAGAAATGATGAAGAATAAATCAGATAATATATCTCGCAGTTTCTCAGCACCAGGAAAATAAGTGGTGCTAAGAAAGATTTTATTATTATTATTATTTTTATTTGAAGAAATTTTAGGTTTTGATATATATTTTACTTCAGAGTTTAGAATATGTTTATCCAATAGAGGAGCAGGGTATTTTCTTTCAAGAAGAGATTGCTTTAGATTATTGAGATATTTATCTAAATTTTCTTTGTTGTTAACTAAACGGTGTCCGCGAATGGACATTGAATAGGGAATGGATCTCTTGGTGTGAAATGGATGACAGCTATCAAAGTGTAAATACTGTTCTTTATTTGTAGGTTTTATATGAATCGCGGTTTTAATTCTACCTTCGGAAATTGTTAAATCAACATCTAAGAAAGTAATTTGTGATTTAGAAATGGTATGAGTGAAATTCAAAGGGCCAAAATTATTTAGGTCGTCAAGAAAGGTTGTTAGAGTAGTTTGTCCGTGTGGCCAAATCATTACTATGTCGTCAATAAATCTATACCATAATATGGGTTTTAAATTTTGCGGTTGAAGAAAATTTTGCTCGAATAATCCCATGAAAAGGTTGGCATACGAAGGTGCCATTCGCGTGCCCATAGCAGTCCCTTTAATTTGAAGATAAAATTCATCTTCAAAGGAGAAAGCATTACACGTTAAGACAAACTCGGCTAATTTGCAAAGAAAATCCGTAGAAGGTATTTGAGGATGAGGTCTCTCATCAAGAAAATAAGAAATGGCTTCCAATCCTAAATTATGAGGAATATTGGTATACAGGGATATGGCGTCAATAGTAACAAATAATAGGTCGTCTGACTTTGGAATTACAGTATTCTTTAAAATATCAATAAAATGATAGCTGTCTTTGATATGAGAATTTAGATTTTTCACAAAAGGTTGTAAAAAATAATCTACAAAAGCCGAAATTCTTTCTGTCGGAGAGTTAAAGCTTGCGACTATTGGTCGTCCAGGATTATTAGGCTTGTGAATTTTAGGTAATAGGTAAAAATTTGGAGTTCTGATAGGATCAGGAATTAAAGTTTTAACATCTTCGTCTGATAATTTTTCATTTGATTTATTTTGTTCAATATATTTTTTTATTTTCACTGCAAAATTTTTGTTTGGATCTCTAGATAGTTTTTTATAGAAAGTTTCATCTCTAAGTTGTCTCAAGC
>CALYMY010000698.1:0-2500 GCA_944548615.1 Micropterix aruncella | reverse complement strand
ACATCAGGGGAAGAACGATGAGGGTTATGTTTTTGTGTAACTGAGGAAAACGACTTTTAAAGATTTGAGGCAAGGATACAAAGTTGTTCATGGTCAGGAGTCATATGCTATTTTAGTATTTTTTGACGTCATATTTAGTTAGGGTTGATATTACTGTTTAAGAACATTATAATATGTGTATATAATACATCAGTATTCCCCACAATCGATTCGATTCTCATCGTTTTTCCCCAACATGCTATTTCAAAAATGTCCATTTTTGCCATAATATTTCCTATTTCCATCATCAATACTTCCTAATCGATTTTGTCATAATTTTCTTATGGGTACAACGCACATTTCCTCAAACTCAGTCACAACCTAACAATGAAGAAAAATGGTAAATTCATCGTTCTTCCCCTTCATACACCTTCATCTTCTACGGTCGTACGTTGGTGCGCTAATTTAAGGAGTGGTAGAACTTCAGATAACTATTACCCTCGCTTGCTTGTTTACGACGGCACTCACTCAAGAAATTGTTAGAAAAGTGGCAAAAAAGGTTGTGGCGGATCGTTGAGTCATGATTCATTTTATTGCTGAAGAAGTGAAGATTTATATAGGTAGAGCGCATAGTAATTTACACGATCGCTTAGGGATGATAAAGATATTTGCACACTGGATACCGAGAATGCTTACGAACGCGCAGAAAAACTAGACTGCTGATTTCGCAACGCAATTATCATTTGTTACAACAGAATCGTTACGTTAACGTATACCAGGGTGTCATGTATGCAGGAAACAACATCATCACCATTCTAACTTATTCGGATGTTCATTCGCAAACAACACTTGCGTTCTTACAAAGTGCGACGGAGTAAGATTAGAAATAGTTCCTTGTATCAGTACAATATTTTTTATAAAAAGATTCCAGTGTGCGTCAGCGGTCTATCAATTTAACAAAAAGGTCCAGGATATGCTTAATTATAACCAAATGTATCCTGATGTATGTATGTATGTATGTATCCAGGATATGGAGTCGGCCGTTGGTCACGCAAGGGACGTTACGGAGTCACCGGGTTTAAAGACTTTGAGAGTACTGAATTTTTTAATCTTCCATAATTGTTTTTATTACAAACTTTTAAATTTTTTATATTTTCTAATTTTGACTGTTTACATTACTAAATCCAATTATTTTGATTAATATCGAAGTCGGATTGTAATATAAAATTTTATATAAACTATTTTTATTGCGCCATTGTTATTGTTGTAATCTTATATTTTAAAAAAATAAGATTTGACTACTTTATAACTGACACTTAGTATTTATAATGTGACTGTCTGCAGTAAATTATTTTAAAAAGATTTTAAATCTTTATTATAAATTTAATTATTATTTCTTGTAAAATTTAAAAAATAAACAATATTTAAAAAATAAACCATACCACATAATTATATAAAATCTCTACCAACTGGCTTATTTGAAAAATAAAAATAAAAATATATCCTGACCGTTTCTTGGCTCCGAAACATGGATTAATTATTAGGATCATAAAACACAATAAGAGTCCATGACCTAGAAACGACAATCATCTCCAGCTCCTAAGAAGTTTAAGGACATTCAATCCGCTAGTAAGAACATTTGCCCTCTTTCCTGGGACAGTCGAGGGATCATGATGATTGAATATATTGATCATGAATCTTTTATAACCGGAGCTGTATATGCTGACCAAATCAACAAAAAAAAAGCGAAACGAAATAGGTAAGAAACGAAAAGGCAAACTCGCTAAAATTATTTAGTTTCACCAAGATAACGCCCAGTTCACAAGTCTAGCGTTGCAATGGCTGAAAACAAAGAAGTTAGCTTTGAATTAATGGAGCATCGTATATACTGAACGGACCTTGCTCGTACTGATTCTGTCTATTTTCGATGTTAAAGGGATATCTGATAGATCGAAAATTTGAAGATAATCACGCGATAGTAACCGCACTGCAGGATTTTTTAGGTGATCGGAATGGAGATTTTTAGGAAGGGTATTTTATGTTTATATAAGCCTAAAAGTAAAAACTAAATATATAAACCTAAAAGGCGACTATGTCAAAAATTAAAAGGACATTCAATTATAGTTATCTGCATCATACTCTTTATTACTCTTAATTGAACATTATAGAAGAATATCTTACATTTTTCGCGAATAATTAAAAATACCAATGATATAACACGTCTAAAACACACGTCACATTAATAAGAAAAAATTAAACGTTTACATCATAATAAGCTCATATCAAGGTCAAATTTGATTACTTGTATGGTCCTCATGAGTACATAACTTCCTTTTTTTATCCTTAGTATCATTACGCAAAGATCAAGAGGAAAATACATATAATTTTATTAAATGCAGTACTATAAATGCGGAGTTACTCAATTGCATGTTAGACGGGCCTTTTATATATATATATATATATATATATATATATATATATATATATATATATATATATATATATATATATATATATATAT
>CALYMY010000697.1:0-13726 GCA_944548615.1 Micropterix aruncella | reverse complement strand
ACCACAGAGAGGACTTTGAATATACTTCGGACAAATTCTTGATATGAACACATCTTTAGCCCATATAGGGTTACATGTCTAACAGTTAGCCAATGGTACACAATTAGACATGCATTTGGCAAATGGGACTTTGCTGATCCGTGTAATCTAGCGATCTAAATGCCTAAAGGGTTGCCTGTCCCGCTCCCCAGTTCGCGGAGAGCTCGCGATCACAATAAAGATGAGATAGAATAAAAGTATTTATTTCCAATACAACCATACAATTGTGTAGGAATGACAGTAATTAATCTTAAACTAGTTACTCAATTTATCCAAGAGATGATATACAATATATAACTTTAAACTTATCAATTATACAAAAACATAGACTATATGATAACAGTTTACAACAAAACAATTAACGGTAAATAATATGTATCAGATTAAATGGGTAGATACGATGCTATGTATTTTCAAAATATTTTAAGAAGTCGTTATGAGCATACATGTTGATTTTAAGCAAATAATCTCGAATGGATCTCTTGAAAATATCAATGTTTTTAATTGGTTTTAATCTTTCGGGTAATTTATTGAAAAGTTTGAGGCCTAAGTATCGACTAGTCGCCTGGAACTTGGCAGTACGTGCTACGAACGGTTAGAGATACAGGATTTTATTCCTGGTGTCATGTCGATGTACTTCCTCGTGGGATATGGCCGAGTTCTTATTGCAATAGAATTCGCAAAGAGCTTCTTGAGTAAAAGGTGATATTATGGAAATTAGTGGCAAAAGTAAAAAAAACCCTACTTAATATATTTTCGTTTGACATCTTTTATTTCTGCATTACAAGAATCCTAATATTTTATCTCTGTATATATACTTTACCTACTCATTTTAACATATTTCTGGTTTATCATTGGTAGTGTTAGTAATTTAAACGTTATATTAAACTAACGCGTTCGGTAGGGGGTGGTCTACAATTAACCAAAATGCTATGCCCAACAGTTAACCATGATTAATTGTATACCAACGCATGGTTAATTATTAACCTGATGTTTTATAAGGTTCTGCAAAATAAGTTTTATATTTTTAATTTCTGAGGGGACGGGTTAAAGTTAGGTTGACCTTAAATATCCGACGCCTAACGTTAATGTATTAAGTTAACACGATTTTTACGATTATTTATAGGAAGAAGAAAAAACCTTAGAATATACTGAATATTGTGCTCAAGTTTCTTATCGTCTCATTGAAAAGATTGCCAACGCGTTGCATATCAAATGGCTAGAGCCAATAAAAAAATAACGCATTCATAGATGTGGTTAACTATGGCACACTCCACCGGTTAATAGTGTACCATTATAGTGTGGACACAGTTAGCCAAATTCCTTTTTTTTAAAGTAAATTTCCTAGAAAACCATTAGTAAATGAGACATTTTATTGGTTAGTAAGTTATATAAGTATGTAGTCAACTAGTCTATGTCTTATATTGCAACAAAAAAAATAGAATGAAAACTTCCGCGCTATGGTGGCTAGAAATTTAGGTGGTTAACTGTTGAACGGGTTACTCTGTTTCAAAGTCTTTTTTGACTTGAAAACGTCTGTAAATTCGGTTTGATACAAAACTCGTTTGGTAGCCAGGACAGTCGTTGAAACAAAAATCTCTATAATTTTATGACGCAATAACTTGAAGAGTCAAGAACTGTTAGCAATAAACCGACTAAATCCAGATTGCGCATACCTTTAAGATTCTAGCTACTAAGGGCGACTTGCAGCAAGTTGGTTAAGATAGATAATTGTGTTTAAAGAATCTAACCATAGTTAGATACTCAAAACTATTAGTCTCTCGCCCTCTCGAGTCTCGCCAGTCGAAAGGAAAGAAGGTTGTATTTTATTTGGACTAGTGATATTTTTCTTTAGTCCGCCGCTCTTTTTTTTGTTCGTAAAAAGATCATCTATGAATCACCTTAGATCTCGGGATTAGTTGCTTATATATTTCGGCCTGGCGCCCACGCATAGAAGCTCCTTTCCTTATTTTATTTTTCTCCTTACTTTTTGACCGAATACTGAGTACAAAAACCACAACTCTGATCTTCCTCGTTTATTCTTGAAAGCTCGTATCGAAGCTGTTATTGTCTTACCGAAGCTGATTATCTTTTATTTTTTACTTTTGCCCGCTCTCAGTAACATTGCACATAACTTTGTCCAGCAGATAGGCTGTCTGTGTAAATGTGTTTAAATGATTTTATTAGCTTTTACGCCATATCAGTAAATATTTCGGCCGAAACCATGCTCTTAATCGCGAAATTATGTAGAATAGAAATTGACCACATTCAACGGCGTGAAGCATCTGATTTCATCATCGTTTTAATTGAAAGACATTGTCCTATTCTGTGGCATAGCGCCTGCTGAGAAGCGGTGAGTTGAGCCGCTCTACGCAGTTTTTATGACCACAGATAATGATCGTCGTTAAATACCACAATCCAAAGTAGATATACAGCAATTTCATTTTCAAACCCAATTTCAAAATTCACGAGAAATTCCAAAAATGATAATGTGGAAAGCATAAACCTTAACTAACCTTTTCGAAAACACATACACTTAAAAAAAATATTGCGTACATATGCTGAACATAAGCAGTCAATAATAATGTTCTGAAAAATTCTATGACTTTCCCTATGGATGTCTACTTATTTTGCTAATATTTCTGTAAATACAAAATTATAAGAATATGAATTTAACTATTTGGGTAGGGGAGAGCAGGTAGGCTTCGTACACGGGGAAATCTACGTTATCCAATACATTGACGTGTTCGCGTTTGTGTGTGTGACTCGCGCTCAAGGTGGGTATCCATTAGGTTCACGCAACTCTGCTCCGCGCACCTGCAACTGCTTCAGTAGTGGATACGTTTTCGCTCATGGAGCGTGCAACGTTGCACCATCCGCAGCGAGCGCTCCGAGCGGTGGTGGTAAATGCGCGAACCAAAGTGATGCGCAGTGCGATCACGTTCGGCGTTCAGTAAACGCGAGTCCATTGCTATGGAGTGGGCCGAAGAGTAATGTCTAGCTCTAATCGAGGAGTACAGAAAGTATACAGTGCTGTGGGATCCGAAGGATGAGACATTTAATAATAAATTCTGGCGATGACATGTTCGCTCAATATTCGAATAAAAACTGCGGATCACTCGTTTTTCTTGAGTTGATGCGCGCACCGTCTCCATTTGAGCAGTTGCAGGTGCGCGGAGCAGAGTTGATGCGCTAACGTAATGGATACCCACCTTCACATATGATCGCGAGTCATGCACACAAACGCGAACATGTTAACGTATTGGATAGCGTAGATTTCTCCACTGTACAAATGCTCCCCGTGTATAAAGCCTACCTGCTTTCCCCTAATTCTTCTCTATCTTCCCTCCAGCAACTCTTACTTGTCCATGACGTTCCCGTAAATTTAATACATGGAACATAAATAAAAGTGTACAACAAGTAATGCAACAATACATTATTATTCAATTGTATGTGAACAATACAAAATATACCCTAAATTTCGACTTTGGATAATTGAATTAAATATTAATTGTCAGTATATAATGGCAACCACTCGAAACGGAATCAAAAAATGAAAATCTCTACATGTAGGTACATACGTTGTATTTATTGACACAAAGAAACATTCATAACAAATTTGAAGGAAGTCTAACTTTGCCGATGTTTACGGACAAACACACGAAATGCTAAACGGTCGACTTAAAACAGGACCTCGCTCCGCTCAGTCAATAATAATAACAACGATTACAACTTTCATGGATATTCAAAATCTTTATTTATTTTATTTATTTATTTATTTATTTAAGAATTAATTACTATAAAACATTGATTAGCTTACAAAAACAACAGGAACCGAATGGCAAAACCTTAACCTTTTGCTTATTTGTTTCTGTCACCCAACTGGGACTAGCCCGTTCTAGGGTGGACAGGACTCCAATATTACAATCAAGTTTGCTTTATTGCTTGGTTGCCTACAAATGTACAAGTTTTAGTAAAAAGCTAATGACACTAAATTGCCCTAAAATGTGGTCTTCAGAATAAAATAAAAAATAATAATAATAAAAAAATATTAAAAATATATAATAAATGAAATGCAATTCCATTATTAAATCGGCAATAAATATAATATAAAATTCGATTAAATAATATAAATAAAGTTATATGTGAGAAAAGAAAGAAACAGTCATTAATATAATATAGGATTTAATATAAAAATACCAAGTCTAAAAGTATAATTCATTGTCAAAGTCAAATATTTTTTGGTAGTTAGTTCAATTTTAAAAAATACTTAATATATAAGTTTAAAAATATGTTAATAATTTGTGCACCTAAGTTTTATTATACTATTATTTCTAACATTTGATGTATGGTTAGTCTGTCATGATTCGATAACCATTTCTTTAATTTATTTTTGAATTCCCTAAATGTCAAATTCATTTTTATTTCCATATTGATCAGATTGTAAAATCTCGGCGCAATGAAAGAGTAATGTCTTTGACCAAATTATGTTTTCCTTCTGGGTATTATTAAGCTATTTTCTACAACTTGTCTCGTTGGTCGCCGGTTCTGAATTATTCCTAAATTTGAGTTATTGTCCAAAAATAGCCTTAAGAGGGAAGTTTTTAGAAAAAGTTGCCTAAAATCAAGAACTTTAGCTTCCTTATACAGTTCATTAGTGGGATGGCGATATGGTCTACGTAGAATAATTTTTAATATAAATTTCTGCGCAACTTGCAATGGCTCTAGCAAGGTTTTACCACATCCACCCCATCCAATTATGCCGTAAGTAATAAGCGATTCACATAAAGCATAATAAACAGTTTTTAGTGTTTTGGAATCCAGAATATTCCTCAGTTCTTTGAAAACATATCCAAGGATTCGCACCTTCGTAGCCACGTTATGTATATGAGAATCCCAACGGAGAAAGCAATCTAGAGTGATGCCTAGATATTTCCAAGATATTTCTCTTTGTAGAGGCTGACAGTTACAAGACTCTATGCTATCGCATTCGTGTATTACAATAGTTTTATTAGTAGTGGGTTGACCTCTGGTTGTTATACTAAATGGCATGTATTTGGTTTTGCCAACATTAAGCGTCAACATAAAGTTTCCTAGCCAATTTTTAACAATTTCCATGCCCTCGTTTGCTTTCTCAAATGTGTAATCCCAGTTTGAACCCTTGAATAGTATAACGGTGTCATCGGCATATGTGATGATTTTACCTACTGGTAACTGACATAGGTCATTTATCTAGACGAGGAATAAAATGGGTCCCAAAACGTTACCCTGTGGCACACCATACGTGAGATGCTGGCTTTTACTCTGGAGGCCCTGGATGGTGACACTTTGTACCCTGTTGGATAGGTAACTATCAAACCATTTAAGACTTGTATAGTTAATTCCTACACTGCTCAGTTTGCATAATAATATATTATGAGGAACGGAGTCAAAAGCCTTTGCAAGGTCAAGGAAAACTCCAGGCACTTGTCTCCTTTATCCACCGTTTCGACTATAAATTCTGTTAAGGCAGCTATAGCGTCTGTTGTCCCTAAACCTTCCCTAAAACCGAACTGATTGTCTGAGAGTATTTTATTTTCAATTAAAAATTTATAGAGTCTCGCCTTTGCAACTTTCTCGAAGATTTTAGAGATCATGTTTAGAATGGATATAGGTCGATAGTTATTGAGGTCCTGCTTATCTCCCCCTTTATGTATGGGAATTACTTTGGCAATTTTTAATTTGTCAGGAAAAATTCCGCTTCTAAAACTCACATTAATAATAAAAGCAATAGGCTGGCTGAGATAGGTTTCAGCTAGTTTAAATACGCATGTCCCGACCCCATCATCCCCCACCGCTGACCTATTTTTAAGGCTGCTTATTACTTTCTTAACTACGTCTCTATTTGTAGGCGTTAGGTACATGGACACAGGTAACGTATCAGATTTACTTTGGTCAGTAATTACAGAACTATTTATCCCACAAAACTTTTCTGCTAGTTTGGAGCCGACCTTACAAAAATGACTATTTGTACAATTTAGTAACTTTTCAGGATTATCTTTCATTGTAATAATTTGATTGTCAATTTTAATACTATTTAAATTTACATCCTTTCTATTTTTATAATTCGCCGCTTCTTTTATATTTATCCAGATTTTTCGTGGGTCCCCGGCTGAGTCAGTTATTTGTTTTTAAAGTATTGCTGCTTAGTCAATTTAATAATTTTATTACATAAATTTCGATAACGAGTGTATTTCTGCCTCAGCATTGCATTGTCCTTTACTGTTGTATTTTTCAGATAATTTTGCAATTCTCATTTAAGTCCATGAACACCAAAAAAACATATATTTACCCCGCGAATGTAATAGTAATCCATTCGATGTTTTTCGGTTGTATTGATGAAATTCTAGATGGTGTTAGAAATCGCATCTTTACTAGGCATTTAAAATATTTAAAAGTGGATGAAAAACAATCAACTCAAAATGTATTAAATAAAAAACCATTAATAAGCAAAATAATAGCCGAGGAATTAACGGCAACAGTTTTGTAAAATGCATTTGGAGATACTGATTTCTAATCCGCATTCTCATTTAAAATGTACATATTATAAAATTGAGTTACGTGGAGGTGCAAATTTATTAATAATTCCCCTCAATCCAGATGCAAGTATTAAAAAAAACTAATTCAACTCGAAGCAAACTCTAGCAATTAGTAATTTTATCTGGGACATTGCAATGTAGCATCCTGATAATCTTGGCTGTAGCTAGTACCGACTCGGTCGGATTCTCATTTTAAAGGGTTAGCTTCAGTGTACTTCTCTCTAGATATTTAATCAAGTAATGAAGTCCAGGTCGTCGCTCGCCTCGACGAAGCGATATAAAACAATGTAAACGTTTTACATTAACTCGTTTAAATTAAACGTTTAAAATGAAAACCTAAACCTCGTACCTCTGATTAATTAAAAAAGCTCAACCCGGGTGTCTTTGTCTATTATTTTTAAAATAGCTCCGATCGCAATAAATAAGAATTCTTAAGAGTCGAAAAGCGGTACTTCTTTAAACTACAAAACGTCGAGGCAAATTACACTCGAATAATAAAATCGCAGTGTTTAAATCTTGTCATAGTACTAGATTATAGTATCGTACAAGGTTCTGATTGATTATATTAAAAAAGTAAGCTTAAAGAAAAACTATCGATTTTTTATAAATCTTAAAACTTTGGTGTTAAACATTTCTTTTACTTATTAGTGTTGGTTGGAAGAGATTTTCGTATGACAATAAACCTGCCCATTATGAAATTTCACAATAAAGAGTATAATTAAATAAACAAGAATAAGTCAGCCGTGTACGATACTGTCCATCGACCTGTACATCACTTGTACGATCATGCCCCACGTCATGATCGAGAACGACACGCGGAACATTTTTCAATATATTTTTACATTTAGAGTATGATCAGTTAAAATCAATGTGTATTAGTATTCTCTTGAACCAATATTAAAAGCTCAATATAATATGACTCGTTTGACGATATTCGATGTGGCTACATTTCTAGCCACAACGAAAAAGGAAGAACAAAAACCCTCTAACTGCCATGATTGCCTAATTGATTCTATTGGCTGGTTGCGACGAAAGAAACGTGGCGTACGCCACGTTTGGGATGCTGACAGCGAAAGAACTCGATTTACATAAATTTTCTTTCCAACATTTTAACGACTTGAAACTGCTCCCTGTATCTTTCTTTCTTATATTGGTATCGCTTTCTCGTCCCGTCTAAAATATCGACAAACTATATCGTTTCTGATTTATTTCTGAAAAATATACCCAAAATATAGTGATGGCTGCATTTTGGTATGTAGACATCATTTGGTGATGATAAGACTTGATTGTGGTCGAAATCGGTTTACCAGGGGGCGCGCTAGTCGTATGTCATCCTCGAAATATAAGACTTAAGAACTTGAACTCACGCCCTTTCTTCTAATTGTGACCAGATTACTCCGGTCTCTCGATTGGTTACGAGTTCGAGGTCGCTTGCGCGGTCCTCTCCCTTACGAAGCGTCGAAACGGTGTTTACCGAATCTATCGCGACCCAGTTTAGTGGTTTCAAGGCGGCAGGTGAGGGTGGAGAACCCACCCACCGCCCGGGCAGTTATAACGACGGTGGTCGTCTTATCTGCCCGGGATGTCATGCAACGACACCCCGCGCGTACCAGAAGGGTATACGCGCGGGGGGTAAAGAAAGGTAGCCACCCCCCCCCGTATCACCCCGAGAACCCATTTATTCAGTTTTTAAAAAAAAACAAGCATACAAGCGAACAATTGCATACAAGCGAAATTTACTATTAAAAATTTTTAACATTGAAATGCATGCAAACACAGAATAAAAATAGAAGTAAAAATAATAATAAAAGAAACACCATAAAGAAACACAAATAATAATAATTGAAGATAAAAGAAGACAGGCTACCAAACTCAGACAGGATGTCAGGGGGACTAAGTGGCTGCTGAGGGGGTATATAGACGTATGGGTCATGGGGCGGTCTCGTGGGGGACGGCCTAACCAAGGTCCTCAGGCAGGGGACGCGCCCGCGGGGGCGGTTTGGGGGACGGCACATAGACGGGCACTTCGGGCTGGAAGTGGCCCCCGCATCACGCCACTGGTGTCGGGGGGGACCCCAAAACTGGGGTTCCCGGAAGCCTCAACTCCTCCCAAAGGGAAACCCACTTCTCGACGAAGCATCGTAACGCGTCGAAACAACGCCCACACTCGACCATATCCGCATACCATATCGGTAGGCGCTTGGCGCACGCGCCGACCTCACGCACCAATTCATCCCGTGGGGTCGAGAGCTTTGGGCATATCCAAATGACGTGTTCTGCCGTTTGAAGTCCATGCTCCCCATGGCCCCCGACCAGCTGGGTGGTATGGTGATCACACCGCAGAAAACACGCATTTTTCATTCTCGCCTCTACCGACGGAAAGAAGCAGTGGGTGAGGCGGCCCGTGCCGCCAGCGTCCCACCTCTCCTGCCAAACACGAAGGGATTCCGCACGAATCAAAATCTATCGCGGACCACAGCGTCCTTTGCCCGGCTCTTCACCCAGGACCGGATGGCCGATGATCATTTCAAGAGTTGTCGCCGTAAGGTCCGCAACCACCCCCGCTCTATAGGAAACAGTACAGCTTCCAGACTCCCCCGACTGTTAGTCAGAGTGCACAGTCGATTGACTTACGCCGCACGGTGCGCAGACCGTTCAGGAGCGCCAGAAGTTTGATTCCTAGGGGAAACTGACCATAAGACCAGAGTCCTACCCAGGCTCGCACTTTACTCGTGGAGGCCGTAGGATAGGTGTTGACCCGTGAGTATGACCGACCCTGAACAGAATGGGTCTTCGTGGCCAACTCAGCAAGGCCCATTAACTCCCTATATACATATACAAGCAGCACTAATAATATTTAAATTCCGTATACATTTTAATGAAATGAATGAAATGAAATGAAAATCTCTTTATTGCACTATAAAATAAGGTACAATGGCGGACTTATTGCTACACTACAGCAATATCTTCCAGTCAACCAACATGCTGGTGTGAAAAGAAGAGTAGGCAACAAATTATAGCCTAAAGTTAAATTTGAAATTATAGCATATAATATACATATATTGTGTGTGTATCTAAAGTAAAATGTAAATATATAAATACATTTTTGAGTTTGACATATTATATGTATGTATATGTATATACATATATATTTTGATATATTAACAAATAAATAAATAAATAAATAGGTAAAAAAATAAACTGCCAAAATAAGGTAAGGAAAGGGAGGGGATAACGGAAAGGTTAGAATTTATGATTAATATTTATTGTGAAAGGAAGTGCTTTTTCAATGATTGCTTAAAGGTGAACAGCGAGCTAGCGCCTCGAATAGTTAAAGGAAGCTGATTCCACAGTCGAGCTGCATGTACGGAGAAGGAGTAGGAAAAAAAAGTGGTATTGTGTTTTGGGATACGTAGGATATTATTCTGACTTGAACGAAGTGGGAGACCATGACTTCCTAATCCGGAAGTCATGGTAATCAGTAATCAAATATGATTACTGATTAATAGTCAGTTTAATCAAATATGATTGCCAAGCCGGCTAAGGCTAACCGGAAAACGAACAGCGCCGCCCGAGGCGATTGTGCAACGGGACCCAAACGGTTCATCTGCCAGCCGAGCGAAGCGCTCATAGATTTTATTTATGAAATTAATTTGCAGATGAAATCACACATTGGCTACTACCAGGAAAGGTTACACAATCGTTTTTTTTTAGTTTGATTATTACTACTCTTCGGGTGGGGCTAATTTACAAGAGACTTTTATACTTAAATTTGACTGAAGCACTCGAGATAAATGTTTCTCTTAGGGAAGTCAGCAAAAACTATATAATATTTTTATGCATTGATTGGTAGCCAACGGTCATTTTGGTCCAAAGTAGACTTAAAGAGTGTGTGCACTCGGGCCACAATAACATTTCTTGCAAAACCGTACATAACAAATACCGCGGAAAATGTGGAAGAGCATCATGAGGCCAAATTTCGCTCTCCGAATCCGAACAAAAGGATATTACAAAGGGAATCTTACATTGTGCTGACTGGCGTTTCCCATGCCTTCGTTTTAATGTAAGTGCTAAACAATTACGAAATTTAAATCAAATTTATCCCCAAATTGTATACGAAAAAGACCTCTACCTTGCAATGATCATTGCAAAGGACAAGTGGTTTTATTTTTTTTTATAATGTTGTTAGAATCAAGCCAATAGTAAAAGACCAAGTATGCAGATTCGAAAGATCTGTGCAATCTACGTAAATTGGCATAGCGCATTACATAACAGGGCGATTATACCCGCGACAAATTAAAGCAAAATTTTCAAAACCTGATTGAAAAACATATCTTCCGCCATTATCCTCGAGGAATAAAATATCCTGAAAAGGTGTGTAATCATTCCAAATCTACTATTACCATAATGATATGCGGTTCTGCTGCGGGAGATTATCTACCACCTTTAATATTTTATATAAATCGGAGTTTTTATGGGTCACGTAAGGAAAGGCTCACCGAAAGGTAAACCGTGTTTTGATAAACCAAGTTGCTCGCCCGGTGTCCGATATAATGGAAAATCTGATAGCTGAATTGATATAAGCACATTCAAAGATTGGTTTAATTTACGTTCCTATTGCACTCTAACATTTTGCTTGGAAAAGTTGTCAATGAGATTTTAATATTAAAATCTCAATAACTTTATACTAAAACAATATATCCAAATTAGTTGAAAATGAGTTTAATCATGCCATGGATAGTTCTATTGTTAATGTATGCGTTAAGACCCTATACTCAATATTTTCCCTCAGAAATATATATTTTTTATACCAAATGCTATCAATCTGTTTATTCAATCTTTTATAACGTAGTTCGCATAAGACACTATTAAGCCTCATTATACTGAGATATTTGAAAAGCAATCGCCATTATTAAACAGGATATCAAACTAATTTCACTCCACTGTAACGAGTAAAAAAAACCACATAAGTAGAATGTAATGATACGTACATCATTCCTATTCTTCTTTGACTTCTTGTCACCTTCTAAATACATTTATCTTTTTCCACAGATGCTGTGCCCACATTCATTTATACTTTTATTGAACAAACTCTCCAGCCTGGGCCGTCTATTTCACTGAAATGCTCTGCAAGCGGGAATCCCATGCCTGTTATATTTTGGACACTCGATGGATTTCCGTTTCCAAATACCAAGGATAATAGGTAAGGAGTAATAATATCATGTTGTATTTGTTTTCTGAATTTCAATTTGAATAATAGATCTACTTTTAACTATTTTTTCACAAATATAGGTAAGTAAATACCTAATTCATATATGTAGTAATTCATATACATCAACAAGGAAAGCCATAATTAAGAACTATACATCCGCGGTTATGTGGAGTTTCTAAATTCGTAGCGCGAATAATATTATCAGGCGACAGCGACGAAAATGTTCTTGTTGAAATCTACTACCATACTTAACATTGGTAGCATATAATTATTTATATTCATGGATGTCTCAACACTGAAATGTCATATTGGCTACTGGAAGCATTGGTGCATTCACTGGGAATCTGGAGTCTAATCGTGTGAAAGTCTTAAATCAACCAAAATTGGCAATCGGCTAGTTATAAATAAAAAAATAATTTAATTTAAAATAAAGCTTAGCCCGCTGAGCACGTAACATCCATTTGGGGACATGAATGGCGGCCGCCGAAATTCCGAAACGTCCACTACTGGATATAGCGCTCGGCTCTTACGAAAATGTCGTTTAAATTTCGAAATGCGATTGTATATTCTATCGAATGATGCCATAATATAGCCAAATATGCAACACTATGAAATTGCTCGATTGCCGCATGCGATGTTAGAAATATGAATTACTACATCCCTTACAAAATCGATGACCTCATTTCTGACGACAGTCGCGAACTGCCCATTCGCGGCGGCGTATAATTCCGCGACGTGTTGTGTTGTGAATTGTTTTGTGTATATAAGTGCAGTGCATACCGGATAAAAGTAAGTAATTTCCATTTTTAAGTAGTTTAGGCCTTAGGATTAAACAATTTACACAGCCCATTTGCTGTTTTTCACGAATTTTCGAAGAAAACACTTTGGCAAAACGTAACGGCTCGCGAAAGATGGCCGTTTTTATTTTGTAATGTTTGTGAAATATCCCGTTATATCGCGAAACATGACGTAATGTCGCTTTAATTTACTAATAAAATAGGTATTGCTTCATTTACATCCTAAGTTATCACATAATTAGGCGTATTTTGAACATTATATGTTGTTTTCTAATATGGCACGCGAAAATGAAACTTGTTTTGATAATTACTATGAGAGAAAAAAGTGTGATTTTCCATAGTTTTTCGATGAAATGTGACTCTTTGGAGTATAGTAATTAGTTATTAGACATATAATAAGTCTATGATAAGACAATATAATTGAAAAAATCTAACGAATTTTATATTATGGGCATTCAAAGTTTATTATTAGGTTCGGAAGTCGGAAACTCTCAAAACTTTAGATTTTTCTATAATATCAGACAAAGCTCAAAGTTCTGGTGTGATTTCTAAGAAGAAGTGATGTAGTAATAAAGTTATTTTGAAAGAATTTCATATAAAAAAATACCATAAGTAGTCACAAATTAAAAATTAAAAAAATTTTTTTTTACGAGAATACATACAATTTTTCTTGGCTGAATAAATAAATATTTTTTCCGTATTTTTGTATGCAAATAAGTAAAAAAAAAATATCGCTTTGGTAAAGCATTTAATAAAGAACATAACTGTATTTACAATTTTTGATATTTACAAAAACTGTATTTACAAAAAAATCGAAATGATTTTATAGGCGAGTTTTTTCAGTTTGCCAATTTTGTAATATTTATTCATTATTATCTTAATTGTTTTACGAGATAAGGTTATAATGTTTTATATGTCAAATTTCAATGCGATCATTTTTCTATTAATCTTTTTTTAATCCGATTAGTGGTTTATAAGTTATGATCGTTTTTCTCAAGGCCGTTGACTCGCGTCGATTTTTTGCGCGAATATGTCGCGCGCAAAAGTGATGTTTTTGGGCGCGGTGAGTTTTTACCTCGCAACGTGAGGGGTTAGTTACA
>CALYMY010000696.1:0-13748 GCA_944548615.1 Micropterix aruncella | reverse complement strand
TACAGTTCTTTTTTTTTCATCGAAAATACAAGTTTTAGTACCGGCGTCGGGCGGGGCCAAGCGGGGCCGGGCGATGCCGAGCCGGACCTGAAATGAAATGACCTACCCTCAAATTTGAAAATTTCAATTTCATGCCAGATCCTACCGGTGGTTTCATAAGGTTGCAACAGAAATATAGAAAAATATCTGACAAAACATATATAGAACTTCTCTGCCGATAGAGAAAAAACGCCAAATGGCCGACGGGCAAAAACACTGTTTTACAGACCAGGGTACCCGGGTTCGATACCCAGCCAGGACTCAATTTTTTTTTCGTTTTTTCTTCTCTTGATATTACCAAAATAGTATTAACATTTCAAAAAACACAATATTTTAGCTCTCTCTATTACAGTTCTTTTTTTTTCAACGAAAATACAACTTTTAGTACCGGCGTCGGGCGGGGCCAAGCGGGGCCGGGCGATGCCGAGCCGGACCTGAAATGAAATGACCTACCCTCAAATTTGAAAATTTCAATTTCATGCCAGATCCTACCGGTGGTTTCATAAGGTTGCAACAGAAATATAGAAAAATATCTGACAAAACATATATAGAACTTCTCTGCCGATAGAGAAAAAACGCCAAATGGCCGACGGGCAAAAACACTGTTTTACAGACCAGGGTACCCGGGTTCGATACCCAGCCGGGACTCAATTTTTTTTCGTTTTTTCTTCACTTGATATTACCAAAATAGTATTAACATTTCAAAAAACACAATATTTTAGCTCTCTCTATTACAGTTCTTTTTTTTTCATCGAAAATACAAGTTTTAGTACCGGCGTCGGGCGGGGCCAAGCGGGGCCGGGCGATGCCGAGCCGGACCTGAAATGAAATGACCTACCCTCAAATTTGAAAATTTCAATTTCATGCCAGATCCTACCGGTGGTTTCATAAGGTTGCAACAGAAATATAGAAAAATATCTGACAAAACATATATAGAACTTCTCTGCCGATAGAGAAAAAACGAAAAATGGCCGACGGGCAAAAACACTGTTTTACAGACCAGGGTACCCGGGTTCGATACATAGCCAGGATTCCATTTTTTTTTCGTTTTTTCTTCTCTTGATATTACCAAAATAGTATTAACATTTCAAAAAACACAATATTTTAGCTCTCTCTATTACAGTTCTTTTTTTTCATCGAAAATACAAGTTTTAGTACCGGCGTCGGGCGGGGCCAAGCGGGGCCGGGCGATGCCGAGCCGGACCTGAAATGAAATGACCTACCCTCAAATTTGAAAATTTCAATTTCATGCCAGATCCTACCGGTGGTTTCATAAGGTTGCAACAGAAATATAGAAAAATATCTGACAAAACATATATAGAACTTCTCTGCCGATAGAGAAAAAACGCCAAATGGCCGACGGGCAAAAACACTGTTTTACAGACCAGGGTACCCGGGTTCGATACCCAGCCAGGACTCAATTTTTTTTTCGTTTTTTCTTCTCTTGATATTACCAAAATAGTATTAACATTTCAAAAAACACAATATTTTAGCTCTCTCTATTACAGTTCTTTTTTTTTCATCGAAAATACAAGTTTTAGTACCGGCGTCGGGCGGGGCCAAGCGGGGCCGGGCGATGCCGAGCCGGACCTGAAATGAAATGACCTACTCTCAAATTTGAAAATTTCAATTTCATGCCAGATCCTACCGGTGGTTTCATAAGGTTGCAACAGAAATATAGAAAAATATCTGACAAAACATATATAGAACTTCTCTGACGATAGAGAAAAAACGCCAAATGGCCGGCGGGCAAAAACACTGTTTTACAGACCAGGGTACCCGGGTTCGATACCCAGCCAGGACTCATTTTTTTTTTCGTTTTTTCTTCTCTTGATATTACCAAAATAGTATTAACATTTCAAAAAACACAATATTTTAGCTCTCTCTATTACAGTTCTTTTTTTTTCATCGAAAATACAAGTTTTAGTACCGGCGTCGGGCGGGGCCAAGCGGGGCCGGGCGATGCCGAGCCGGACCTGAAATGAAATGACCTACCCTCAAATTTGAAAATTTCAATTTCATGCCAGATCCTACCGGTGGTTTCATAAGGTTGCAACAGAAATATAGAAAAATATCTGACAAAACATATATAGAACTTCTCTGCCGATAGAGAAAAAACGCCAAATGGCCGACGGGCAAAAACACTGTTTTACAGACCAGGGTACCCGGGTTCGATACCCAGCCGGGACTCAATTTTTTTTTTCGTTTTTTCTTCTCTTGATATTACCAAAATAGTATTAACATTTCAAAAAACACAATATTTTAGCTCTCTCTATTACAGTTCTTTTTTTTTCATCGAAAATACTAGTTTTAGTACCGGCGTCGGGCGGGGCCAAGCGGGGCCGGGCGATGCCGAGCCGGACCTGAAATGGAATGACCTATCCTCAAATTTGAAAATTTCAATTTCATGCCAGATCCTACCGGTGGTTTCATAAGGTTGCAACAGAAATATAGAAAAATATCTGACAAAACATATATAGAACTTCTCTGCCGATAGAGAAAAAACGCCAAATGGCCGACGGGCAAAAACACTGTTTTACAGACCAGGGTACCCGGGTTCGATACCCAGCCAGGATTCAATTTTTTTTTCGTTTTTTCTTCTCTTGATATTACCAAAATAGTATTAACATTTCAAAAAACACAATATTTTAGCTCTCTCTATTACAGTTCTTTTTTTTTCATCGAAAATACAAGTTTTAGTACCGGCGTCGGGCGGGGCCAAGCGGGGCCGGGCGATGCCGAGCCGGACCTGAAATGAAATGTCCTACCCTCAAATTTGAAAATTTAAATTTCATGCCAGATCCTACCGGTGGTTTCATAAGGTTGCAATAGAAATATAGAAAAATATCTGACAAAACATATATAGCACTTCTCTGCCGATAGAGAAAAAACGCCAAATGGCCGACGGGCAAAAACACTGTTTTACAGACCAGGGTACCCGGGTTCGATACCCAGCCAGGACTCAATTTTTTTTTCGTTTTTTCTTCTCTTGATATTACCAAAATAGTATTAACATTTCAAAAAACACAATATTTTAGCTCTCTCTATTACAGTTCTTTTTTTTTCATCGAAAATACAAGTTTTAGTACCGGCGTCGGGCGGGGCCAAGCGGGGCCGGGCGATGCCGAGCCGGACCTGAAATGAAATGACCTACCCTCAAATTTGAAAATTTCAATTTCATGCCAGATCCTACCGGTGGTTTCATAAGGTTGCAACAGAAATATAGAAAAATATCTGACAAAACATATATAGAACTTCTCTGCCGATAGAGAAAAAACGCCAAATGGCCGACGGGCAAAAACACTGTTTTACAGACCAGGGTACCCGGGTTCGATACCCAGCCAGGACTCAATTTTTTTTTCGTTTTTTCTTCTCTTGATATTACCAAAATAGTATTAACATTTCAAAAAACACAATATTTTAGCTCTCTCTATTACAGTTCTTTTTTTTTCAACGAAAATACAACTTTTAGTACCGGCGTCGGGCGGGGCCAAGCGGGGCCGGGCGATGCCGAGCCGGACCTGAAATGAAATGACCTACCCTCAAATTTGAAAATTTCAATTTCATGCCAGATCCTACCGGTGGTTTCATAAGGTTGCAACAGAAATATAGAAAAATATCTGACAAAACATATATAGAACTTCTCTGCCGATAGAGAAAAAACGCCAAATGGCCGACGGGCAAAAACACTGTTTTACAGACCAGGGTACCCGGGTTCGATACCCAGCCAGGACTCAATTTTTTTTTCGTTTTTTCTTCTCTTGATATTACCAAAATAGTATTAACATTTCAAAAAACACAATATTTTAGCTCTCTCTATTACAGTTCTTTTTTTTTCATCGAAAATACAAGTTTTAGTACCGGCGTCGGGCGGGGCCAAGCGGGGCCGGGCGATGCCGAGCCGGACCTGAAATGAAATGACCTACCCTCAAATTTGAAAATTTCAATTTCATGCCAGATCCTACCGGTGGTTTCATAAGGTTGCAACAGAAATATAGAAAAATATCTGACAAAACATATATAGAACTTCTCTGCCGATAGAGAAAAAACGCCAAATGGCCGACGGGCAAAAACACTGTTTTACAGACCAGGGTACCCGGGTTCGATACCCAGCCGGGACTCAATTTTTTTTTCGTTTTTTCTTCTCTTGATATTACCAAAATAGTATTAACATTTCAAAAAACACAATATTTTAGCTCTCTCTATTACAGTTCTTTTTTTTTCATCGAAAATACAAGTTTTAGTACCGGCGTCGGGCGGGGCCAAGCGGGACCGGGCGATGCCGAGCCGGACCTGAAATGAAATGACCTACTCTCAAATTTGAAAATTTCAATTTCATGCCAGATCCTACCGGTGGTTTCATAAGGTTGCAACAGAAATATAGAAAAATATCTGACAAAACATATATAGAACTTCTCTGCCGATAGAGAAAAAACGCCAAATGGCCGACGGGCAAAAACACTGTTTTACAGACCAGGGTACCCGGGTTCGATACCCAGCCAGGACTCAATTTTTTTTTCGTTTTTTCTTCTCTTGATATTACCAAAATAGTATTAACATTTCAAAAAACACAATATTTTAGCTCTCTCTATTACAGTTCTTTTTTTTTCAACGAAAATACAACTTTTAGTACCGGCGTCGGGCGGGGCCAAGCGGGGCCGGGCGATGCCGAGCCGGACCTGAAATGAAATGACCTACCCTCAAATTTGAAAATTTCAATTTCATGCCAGATCCTACCGGTGGTTTCATAAGGTTGCAACAGAAATATAGAAAAATATCTGACAAAACATATATAGAACTTCTCTGCCGATAGAGAAAAAACGCCAAATGGCCGACGGGCAAAAACACTGTTTTACAGACCAGGGTACCCGGGTTCGATACCCAGCCGGGACTCAATTTTTTTTTCGTTTTTTCTTCTCTTGATATTACCAAAATAGTATTAACATTTCAAAAAACACAATATTTTAGCTCTCTCTATTACAGTTCTTTTTTTTTCATCGAAAATACAAGTTTTAGTACCGGCGTCGGGCGGGGCCAAGCGGGGCCGGGCGATGCCGAGCCGGACCTGAAATGAAATGACCTACCCTCAAATTTGAAAATTTCAATTTCATGCCAGATCCTACCGGTGGTTTCATAAGGTTGCAACAGAAATATAGAAAAATATCTGACAAAACATATATAGAACTTCTCTGCCGATAGAGAAAAAACGCCAAATGGCCGACGGGCAAAAACACTGTTTTACAGACCAGGGTACCCGGGTTCGATACCCAGCCGGGACTCAATTTTTTTTTCGTTTTTTCTTCTCTTGATATTACCAAAATAGTATTAACATTTCAAAAAACACAATATTTTAGCTCTCTCTATTACAGTTCTTTTTTTTTCATCGAAAATACAAGTTTTAGTACCGGCGTCGGGCGGGGCCAAGCGGGGCCGGGCGATGCCGAGCCGGACCTGAAATGAAATGACCTACCCTCAAATTTGAAAATTTCAATTTCATGCCAGATCCTACCGGTGGTTTCATAAGGTTGCAACAGAAATATAGAAAAATATCTGACAAAACATATATAGAACTTCTCTGCCGATAGAGAAAAAACGCCAAATGGCCGACGGGCAAAAACACTGTTTTACAGACCAGGGTACCCGGGTTCGATACCCAGCCAGGACTCAATTTTTTTTTCGTTTTTTCTTCTCTTGATATTACCAAAATAGTATTAACATTTCAAAAAACACAATATTTTAGCTCTCTCTATTACAGTTCTTTTTTTTTCAACGAAAATACAACTTTTAGTACCGGCGTCGGGCGGGGCCAAGCGGGGCCGGGCGATGCCGAGCCGGACCTGAAATGAAATGACCTACCCTCAAATTTGAAAATTTCAATTTCATGCCAGATCCTACCGGTGGTTTCATAAGGTTGCAACAGAAATATAGAAAAATATCTGACAAAACATATATAGAACTTCTCTGCCGATAGAGAAAAAACGCCAAATGGCCGACGGGCAAAAACACTGTTTTACAGACCAGGGTACCCGGGTTCGATACCCAGCCAGGACTCAATTTTTTTTTCGTTTTTTCTTCTCTTGATATTACCAAAATAGTATTAACATTTCAAAAAACACAATATTTTAGCTCTCTCTATTACAGTTCTTTTTTTTTCATCGAAAATACAAGTTTTAGTACCGGCGTCGGGCGGGGCCAAGCGGGGCCGGGCGATGCCGAGCCGGACCTGAAATGAAATGACCTACCCTCAAATTTGAAAATTTAAATTTCATGCTAGATCCTACCGGTGGTTTTATAAGGTAGCAACAGAAATATAGAAAAATATCTGACAAAACATATATAGAACTTCTCTGCCGATAGAGAAAAAACGCCAAATGGCCGACGGGCAAAAACACTGTTTTACAGACCAGGGTACCCGGGTTCGATACCCAGCCAGGACTCAATTTTTTTTTCGTTTTTTCTTCTCTTGATATTACCAAAATAGTATTAACATTTCAAAAAACACAATATTTTAGCTCTCTCTATTACAGTTCTTTTTTTTTCATCGAAAATACAAGTTTTAGTACCGGCGTCGGGCGGGGCCAAGCGGGGCCGGGCGATGCCGAGCCGGACCTGAAATGAAATGACCTACCCTCAAATTTGAAAATTTCAATTTCATGCCAGATCCTACCGGTGGTTTCATAAGGTTGCAACAGAAATATAGAAAAATATCTGACAAAACATATATAGAACTTCTCTGCCGATAGAGAAAAAACGCCAAATGGCCGACGGGCAAAAACACTGTTTTACAGACCAGGGTACCCGGGTTCGATACCCAGCCAGGACTCAATTTTTTTTTCGTTTTTTCTTCTCTTGATATTACCAAAATAGTATTAACATTTCAAAAAACACAATATTTTAGCTCTCTCTATTACAGTTCTTTTTTTTTCAACGAAAATACAACTTTTAGTACCGGCGTCGGGCGGGGCCAAGCGGGGCCGGGCGATGCCGAGCCGGACCTGAAATGAAATGACCTACCCTCAAATTTGAAAATTTCAATTTCATGCCAGATCCTACCGGTGGTTTCATAAGGTTGCAACAGAAATATAGAAAAATATCTGACAAAACATATATAGAACTTCTCTGCCGATAGAGAAAAAACGCCAAATGGCCGACGGGCAAAAACACTGTTTTACAGACCAGGGTACCCGGGTTCGATACCCAGCCGGGACTCAATTTTTTTTTCGTTTTTTCTTCTCTTGATATTACCAAAATAGTATTAACATTTCAAAAAACACAATATTTTAGCTCTCTCTATTACAGTTCTTTTTTTTTCATCGAAAATACAAGTTTTAGTACCGGCGTCGGGCGGGGCCAAGCGGGGCCGGGCGATGCCGAGCCGGACCTGAAATGAAATGACCTACCCTCAAATTTGAAAATTTCAATTTCATGCCAGATCCTACCGGTGGTTTCATAAGGTTGCAACAGAAATATAGAAAAATATCTGACAAAACATATATAGAACTTCTCTGCCGATAGAGAAAAAACGAAAAATGGCCGACGGGCAAAAACACTGTTTTACAGACCAGGGTACCCGGGTTCGATACATAGCCAGGATTCCATTTTTTTTTCGTTTTTTCTTCTCTTGATATTACCAAAATAGTATTAACATTTCAAAAAACACAATATTTTAGCTCTCTCTATTACAGTTCTTTTTTTTCATCGAAAATACAAGTTTTAGTACCGGCGTCGGGCGGGGCCAAGCGGGGCCGGGCGATGCCGAGCCGGACCTGAAATGAAATGACCTACCCTCAAATTTGAAAATTTCAATTTCATGCCAGATCCTACCGGTGGTTTCATAAGGTTGCAACAGAAATATAGAAAAATATCTGACAAAACATATATAGAACTTCTCTGCCGATAGAGAAAAAACGCCAAATGGCCGACGGGCAAAAACACTGTTTTACAGACCAGGGTACCCGGGTTCGATACCCAGCCAGGACTCAATTTTTTTTTCGTTTTTTCTTCTCTTGATATTACCAAAATAGTATTAACATTTCAAAAAACACAATATTTTAGCTCTCTCTATTACAGTTCTTTTTTTTTCATCGAAAATACAAGTTTTAGTACCGGCGTCGGGCGGGGCCAAGCGGGGCCGGGCGATGCCGAGCCGGACCTGAAATGAAATGACCTACCCTCAAATTTGAAAATTTCAATTTCATGCCAGATCCTACCGGTGGTTTCATAAGGTTGCAACAGAAATATAGAAAAATATCTGACAAAACATATATAGAACTTCTCTGCCGATAGAGAAAAAACGCCAAATGGCCGACGGGCAAAAACACTGTTTTACAGACCAGGGTACCCGGGTTCGATACCCAGCCGGGACTCAATTTTTTTTTCGTTTTTTCTTCTCTTGATATTACCAAAATAGTATTAACATTTCAAAAAACACAATATTTTAGCTCTCTCTATTACAGTTCTTTTTTTTTCATCGAAAATACAAGTTTTAGTACCGGCGTCGGGCGGGGCCAAGCGGGGCCGGGCGATGCCGAGCCGGACCTGAAATGAAATGACCTACCCTCAAATTTGAAAATTTCAATTTCATGCCAGATCCTACCGGTGGTTTCATAAGGTTGCAACAGAAATATAGAAAAATATCTGACAAAACATATATAGAACTTCTCTGCCGATAGAGAAAAAACGCCAAATGGCCGACGGGCAAAAACACTGTTTTACAGACCAGGGTACCCGGGTTCGATACCCAGCCAGGACTCAATTTTTTTTTCGTTTTTTCTTCTCTTGATATTACCAAAATAGTATTAACATTTCAAAAAACACAATATTTTAGCTCTCTCTATTACAGTTCTTTTTTTTTCAACGAAAATACAACTTTTAGTACCGGCGTCGGGCGGGGCCAAGCGGGGCCGGGCGATGCCGAGCCGGACCTGAAATGAAATGACCTACCCTCAAATTTGAAAATTTCAATTTCATGCCAGATCCTACCGGTGGTTTCATAAGGTTGCAACAGAAATATAGAAAAATATCTGACAAAACATATATAGAACTTCTCTGCCGATAGAGAAAAAACGCCAAATGGCCGACGGGCAAAAACACTGTTTTACAGACCAGGGTACCCGGGTTCGATACCCAGCCAGGACTCAATTTTTTTTTCGTTTTTTCTTCTCTTGATATTACCAAAATAGTATTAACATTTCAAAAAACACAATATTTTAGCTCTCTCTATTACAGTTCTTTTTTTTTCATCGAAAATACAAGTTTTAGTACCGGCGTCGGGCGGGGCCAAGCGGGGCCGGGCGATGCCGAGCCGGACCTGAAATGAAATGACCTACCCTCAAATTTGAAAATTTAAATTTCATGCTAGATCCTACCGGTGGTTTTATAAGGTAGCAACAGAAATATAGAAAAATATCTGACAAAACATATATAGAACTTCTCTGCCGATAGAGAAAAAACGCCAAATGGCCGACGGGCAAAAACACTGTTTTACAGACCAGGGTACCCGGGTTCGATACCCAGCCAGGACTCAATTTTTTTTTCGTTTTTTCTTCTCTTGATATTACCAAAATAGTATTAACATTTCAAAAAACACAATATTTTAGCTCTCTCTATTACAGTTCTTTTTTTTTCATCGAAAATACAAGTTTTAGTACCGGCGTCGGGCGGGGCCAAGCGGGGCCGGGCGATGCCGAGCCGGACCTGAAATGAAATGACCTACCCTCAAATTTGAAAATTTCAATTTCATGCCAGATCCTACCGGTGGTTTCATAAGGTTGCAACAGAAATATAGAAAAATATCTGACAAAACATATATAGAACTTCTCTGCCGATAGAGAAAAAACGCCAAATGGCCGACGGGCAAAAACACTGTTTTACAGACCAGGGTACCCGGGTTCGATACCCAGCCAGGACTCAATTTTTTTTTCGTTTTTTCTTCTCTTGATATTACCAAAATAGTATTAACATTTCAAAAAACACAATATTTTAGCTCTCTCTATTACAGTTCTTTTTTTTTCAACGAAAATACAACTTTTAGTACCGGCGTCGGGCGGGGCCAAGCGGGGCCGGGCGATGCCGAGCCGGACCTGAAATGAAATGACCTACCCTCAAATTTGAAAATTTCAATTTCATGCCAGATCCTACCGGTGGTTTCATAAGGTTGCAACAGAAATATAGAAAAATATCTGACAAAACATATATAGAACTTCTCTGCCGATAGAGAAAAAACGCCAAATGGCCGACGGGCAAAAACACTGTTTTACAGACCAGGGTACCCGGGTTCGATACCCAGCCGGGACTCAATTTTTTTTTCGTTTTTTCTTCTCTTGATATTACCAAAATAGTATTAACATTTCAAAAAACACAATATTTTAGCTCTCTCTATTACAGTTCTTTTTTTTTCATCGAAAATACAAGTTTTAGTACCGGCGTCGGGCGGGGCCAAGCGGGGCCGGGCGATGCCGAGCCGGACCTGAAATGAAATGACCTACCCTCAAATTTGAAAATTTCAATTTCATGCCAGATCCTACCGGTGGTTTCATAAGGTTGCAACAGAAATATAGAAAAATATCTGACAAAACATATATAGAACTTCTCTGCCGATAGAGAAAAAACGAAAAATGGCCGACGGGCAAAAACACTGTTTTACAGACCAGGGTACCCGGGTTCGATACATAGCCAGGATTCCATTTTTTTTTCGTTTTTTCTTCTCTTGATATTACCAAAATAGTATTAACATTTCAAAAAACACAATATTTTAGCTCTCTCTATTACAGTTCTTTTTTTTCATCGAAAATACAAGTTTTAGTACCGGCGTCGGGCGGGGCCAAGCGGGGCCGGGCGATGCCGAGCCGGACCTGAAATGAAATGACCTACCCTCAAATTTGAAAATTTCAATTTCATGCCAGATCCTACCGGTGGTTTCATAAGGTTGCAACAGAAATATAGAAAAATATCTGACAAAACATATATAGAACTTCTCTGCCGATAGAGAAAAAACGCCAAATGGCCGACGGGCAAAAACACTGTTTTACAGACCAGGGTACCCGGGTTCGATACCCAGCCAGGACTCAATTTTTTTTTCGTTTTTTCTTCTCTTGATATTACCAAAATAGTATTAACATTTCAAAAAACACAATATTTTAGCTCTCTCTATTACAGTTCTTTTTTTTTCATCGAAAATACAAGTTTTAGTACCGGCGTCGGGCGGGGCCAAGCGGGGCCGGGCGATGCCGAGCCGGACCTGAAATGAAATGACCTACTCTCAAATTTGAAAATTTCAATTTCATGCCAGATCCTACCGGTGGTTTCATAAGGTTGCAACAGAAATATAGAAAAATATCTGACAAAACATATATAGAACTTCTCTGACGATAGAGAAAAAAGGCCAAATGGCCGGCGGGCAAAAACACTGTTTTACAGACCAGGGTACCCGGGTTCGATACCCAGCCAGGACTCAATTTTTTTTTCGTTTTTTCTTCTCTTGATATTACCAAAATAGTATTAACATTTCAAAAAACACAATATTTTAGCTCTCTCTATTACAGTTCTTTTTTTTTCATCGAAAATACAAGTTTTAGTACCGGCGTCGGGCGGGGCCAAGCGGGGCCGGGCGATGCCGAGCCGGACCTGAAATGAAATGACCTACCCTCAAATTTGAAAATTTCAATTTCATGCCAGATCCTACCGGTGGTTTCATAAGGTTGCAACAGAAATATAGAAAAATATCTGACAAAACATATATAGAACTTCTCTGCCGATAGAGAAAAAACGCCAAATGGCCGACGGGCAAAAACACTGTTTTACAGACCAGGGTACCCGGGTTCGATACCCAGCCGGGACTCAATTTTTTTTTCGTTTTTTCTTCTCTTGATATTACCAAAATAGTATTAACATTTCAAAAAACACAATATTTTAGCTCTCTCTGTTACAGTTCTTTTTTTTTCATCGAAAATACAAGTTTTAGTACCGGCGTCGGGCGGGGCCAAGCGGGACCGGGCGATGCCGAGCCGGACCTGAAATGAAATGACCTACTCTCAAATTTGAAAATTTCAATTTCATGCCAGATCCTACCGGTGGTTTCATAAGGTTGCAACAGAAATATAGAAAAATATCTGACAAAACATATATAGAACTTCTCTGCCGATAGAGAAAAAACGCCAAATGGCCGACGGGCAAAAACACTGTTTTACAGACCAGGGTACCCGGGTTCGATACCCAGCCAGGACTCAATTTTTTTTTCGTTTTTTCTTCTCTTGATATTACCAAAATAGTATTAACATTTCAAAAAACACAATATTTTAGCTCTCTCTATTACAGTTCTTTTTTTTTCATCGAAAATACAAGTTTTAGTACCGGCGTCGGGCGGGGCCAAGCGGGGCCGGGCGATGCCGAGCCGGACCTGAAATGAAATGACCTACTCTCAAATTTGAAAATTTCAATTTCATGCCAGATCCTACCGGTGGTTTCATAAGGTTGCAACAGAAATATAGAAAAATATCTGACAAAACATATATAGAACTTCTCTGCCGATAGAGAAAAAAGGCCAAATGGCCGACGGGCAAAAACACTGTTTTACAGACCAGGGTACCCGGGTTCGATACCCAGCCAGGATTCAATTTTTTTTTCGTTTTTTCTTCTCTTGATATTACCAAAATAGTATTAACATTTCAAAAAACACAATATTTTAGCTCTCTCTATTACAGTTCTTTTTTTTTCATCGAAAATACAAGTTTTAGTACCGGCGTCGGGCGGGGCCAAGCGGGGCCGGGCGATGCCGAGCCGGACCTGAAATGAAATGTCCTACCCTCAAATTTGAAAATTTAAATTTCATGCCAGATCCTACCGGTGGTTTCATAAGGTTGCAATAGAAATATAGAAAAATATCTGACAAAACATATATAGCACTTCTCTGCCGATAGAGAAAAAACGCCAAATGGCCGACGGGCAAAAACACTGTTTTACAGACCAGGGTACCCGGGTTCGATACCCAGCCAGGACTCAATTTTTTTTTCGTTTTTTCTTCTCTTGATATTACCAAAATAGTATTAACATTTCAAAAAACACAATATTTTAGCTCTCTCTATTACAGTTCTTTTTTTTTCATCGAAAATACAAGTTTTAGTACCGGCGTCGGGCGGGGCCAAGCGGGGCCGGGCGATGCCGAGCCGGACCTGAAATGAAATGACCTACCCTCAAATTTGAAAATTTCAATTTCATGCCAGATCCTACCGGTGGTTTCATAAGGTTGCAACAGAAATATAGAAAAATATCTGACAAAACATATATAGAACTTCTCTGCCGATAGAGAAAAAACGCCAAATGGCCGACGGGCAAAAACACTGTTTTACAGACCAGGGTACCCGGGTTCGATACCCAGCCGGGACTCAATTTTTTTTTCGTTTTTTCTTCTCTTGATATTACCAAAATAGTATTAACATTTCAAAAAACACAATATTTTAGCTCTCTCTATTACAGTTCTTTTTTTTTCATCGAAAATACAAGTTTTAGTACCGGCGTCGGGCGGGGCCAAGCGGGACCGGGCGATGCCGAGCCGGACCTGAAATGAAATGACCTACTCTCAAATTTGAAAATTTCAATTTCATGCCAGATCCTACCGGTGGTTTCATAAGGTTGCAACAGAAATATAGAAAAATATCTGACAAAACATATATAGAACTTCTCTGCCGATAGAGAAAAAACGCCAAATGGCC
>CALYMY010000695.1:0-13763 GCA_944548615.1 Micropterix aruncella | reverse complement strand
TAGAAAGGTCTTGTAATGAATTTTGACCACGATTTAAGATCATTTATAAAAGCGTGTTTGTAGTGTTTTTTTTTAACTTATGTTGTAACAAAATGTTATTCTGAATTATTATTAACTATTGTTTATTTTCATTTTCACCGCCCGCATTCGCCGCCCGCGCTCAATAGGAAACAAAGCTGTTTTCAGACTCCCTTAGTTATCTGTCGGAATATACAGTCGATTGGATGACGCCGCACGGTGTGCAACCGTCCAGGAGCGCCCGAAGGGCGATTCCCAGGGAAACTGGCCCGTAGGCACAGAGTCCTACATGAGCTCGCACTTCTGCGTGGAGGCTGCCGGATGAGTGCTGACCTGTGAGTTGGGCCGATCTTGACACATGGGTCATAATGGCCCAACTGCACAGGCCCATTAGCTACGTCAACAAAAAGACGCCCAGTATCTTCGGGCGCCATAACAACCTGCAAACCGGGCCGATAGGAGCAGCTCACGGGAAGTCCCGCTAAAGGGCATTAGTTTATTTTTGTTAAGTTTACTTTCGTCCTCAGGTACAGTCAAAGAATGAAAAATAACAACATCTCTTTTTTTTAAAAAAAACAAAAAATCGATGATTCCTTGGTATCATTTGGTTTCTTTTTAAATTCATTTAACCATCCTTAAAATACAATTTTTGAATGAAATCCAGCCGATCCCGAGGATTATCTGCTGGAGATTACGATAGGGTGACTTTTAGTGCAGATGGTGTAGCAAATAGACGATATTATTGGGTCCTTACTTATGAAGTTTCTGCTCTATAAAGGAAATGTAAGACCAAAAACTTTGTATGAAAAATATATGGTTCGGCCATGTTTGCCGAATGAACGGTAATCGCTTGCCACGTAAACTTCTTTGGCGAGACCGTCCGACAAAATGGAGAATTCGGCGATCGGCACCGAAGAAAACCTGGCTAAATAACATCAAAGATGACCTTAAAAATCAACGAGGATTATCGGCTAGGGATGCTCGAGACGTGGCAAAAAATCGTCAAGAATAGAAGCGAATCGTGAATGGAGTACGAGATCCAGCGGCACCGACAGCAGCGTATTGGCTGCGAGGGCGACCCCCTCCCCAATCGCCGGCTACGGAATAAATAATAATAATAATAATAATGAAAAATATATATTTAGTTACTTGGCCCACCAACACCAATCAATCAGGAGGGAAAGTATTGTGATCGCGCAACATTTTTTGATATGAAGACGGAAATATCCATTTTGCGCCCCACTAAGCCGATGAATACCATTTTCATTTTTAAATCTGTATATCTGCCTGCCTGTCTGTCTGTCTGTCTGTGTATGTATTCCCCCATAATAGCATCCAAACGCTTAATCCGATAGAGCTGAAATTTGTTATGCATGCATCATTTGGTCATGGCAAGAGTTGAAAACATTGTAGTTGAAATCTGTCCACCGCACACTTATCATATAGCATCCGCGAAATATTAAAATTAGATACTTAACATTTGGTACGCAGATGCCTTGTTGGTCCGAAATCACACTGTGAAATTTCGGCTGAAATATCTCTTTTACAAGCCGCACTAATAATATTTAAATTCAGCCATACATTCAAATCAATTATTAATGCCGATCCGCCCGAGGCTAGTAGGGAAATGAACCACGCCACCAGAGGTGGTCGCGCAAAGGAACCCAAACGGGTTTATTCGCCGGCTGAAAGAGGGCGCTCATCGTTTTTTTTAATGAAATTAATGTTCACAGGAAATCAGTTTTTGGCTACTTACCGGGAAAGTCTTGGGGTGACGTGACCCATTTTTAAAAATTATATTAGAAGGATATTTTTTTTAACGTAGATCACGTACAGTGATTTATAAATAATGGATAAATATTACGTAACTAAGTTACTCTGATTTTGTACAGTTCTTAAGGTATACATACTCGCATGTGTTTTTTTTAAAAATTGTCTATACATATGTGTCTTTTTACTTATTTGAATGCATTTTTGTAGGCAATTTTGTTTAAAAAAAAAAATATATGCCTAAAGACAGGTTGTGCCGCATTGAATAATTGTAAAACTTCATGTTACTACACCACAATCACAATAAAATAAGTTGAATAGTCGTGAATTCTATCGAACATCAAAAACCACAGATTAACCGAGCGTTTAATAAATTCGACTTTATTTCTTCTTTTATATATTTTTCTCGTGCTGAATTTTGACGCAATTACTTTTCAAATAAAAAACTAAATTCTCGAGATTACATTACATTTTTGTCGTGTCCAATTGACGGCCCAAAACCATTCTTAGACGTGTCAAAATATTTATGTTAGGTAGTAAGTCTTATTACTACTTTTTACTTAACATACATAGGTAGTCAGGAGTTGATCATTAGTCAGTATTAGATTGATTCAAAATATGGTAACTGAGAAAATTACATTAACAATGAAAGGAGTCATTATTTGGAAACTACTCAAAGTTATTCATCGTCGAATCTTATTAACAGAATAAACAGAATGAAGGCTTATTATTATAATTAAAATAGTCAAGAATTTGAATGGTTACCTACTAACAGTTATTTATCGTAATAACCAAAATAGTCAGTAAAAATTTAAATAATCAAAATATAGGCCTGATAATTGAAATAGTAAATAATTCGAATAAATGCGTATTAAAAGTTATTCATCGTAGTATCCAATATATTTTACAGAAAAATATCTTACTATACTCTATCCTGTGTGTCCGTCATATACCAGCGAGTGCTTTTCAAAAAGTCCGTCTGATCAAGAGAGGTAATTGCATTAGCCGGGGAGAGGGGAAAGAATTATTATTAAGAGTACACACACTTATCCCATTACTGTTTTCCTTCGTATTCCCAAATTTACTATCATAATGAATATTAAGTTCAAGAATATAACAATGTAATCTTAATATATTAATTAACTAGCTGACCCGGCGAACTTCGTACCGCCTAACAGTCAATGAATGTCGTGTTACAGATTAGCTGAACTTATAATTTATGATTTTATGAAAGTAATACAATAAATACGGAATAAATATTAAGTTCACTACTTTATTAAGATAATAAAACAAAAAGAAGTATAAAAGTACAAAATTAAGTATATCAATCGCGTATCAGCAAGGCATGATTGAATTAAACTATTTACATATTGTGCAACATGGGATGCACTCGGTTTAATTCTGTTCATTGAAGCACCTTGTAATATACGACATTTTTTGTTTTTTTTTTTATCAGGCCCAAGAACAAATAAAGCGGATGATTTGCCGACACGTGAACATGCCACGTACAACTGACCATGAGAAAAACACGGATTTACATTTTGTTTGGGAAAATGTTTTTTCTTTTATTTAAATTTTTCGTCAATTTTCCAATTTTCGTTTTTCTGCTATTCGGGACGGAGACAAATACTACAAATCAAAAATCATGAAAATCGGTCTAGCCGTTCTCGAGTTATAAGTATTCTAATAAACCCGACTTTGTTTTTTAAATATAGATAGGCACATTTGAACTCGTCTAATTTCGTTGCCAGTCGATTTTAAATTTATTATCATAAGAATTACTATCTCTATATAAAATAAATTCTGAGCTGAATTTATTTTGACAGAGGGAAGTTAAAATAGTCTATACGAGGGTATAGATCGAGGAGGAACTATAAATTTACTACAGTGAATATATCAATCTTGTGTAGAAACCAAGAATGATAAATGTTCTACGAACCTGTACAATAATGTACAACGTACAACCATTGTTCTACGAACCTGTGCAACAATTTATGTATTTCGAGAGATTAGCAATTTATTGATTAGTCAAAATTCAGGAGTTTAACAAATCTTCTCTGGGCTTCTAATTCGGTCTTCATTGAGGAACCCGCTCTAGACTTCATATAAATTTTCGAGCGAGACGGTATCGAAAAATTCGCGCACCAACTTTGCTAAATGCGACAGTGTCGCATAACAAATATCAATACTAGATCGTCGCGGCATGCAGCCACAATTTTTAGGTGGTCACAGCGTAGGAACGAGCCGAAAGAGTCGCAATGCTAGTATATAAACAATAACATATTAAATTAGAAAAACCTGTGCTGACATAAACTGCCAAATGTATCATAACTTTGTTCACAATAAAATTATTATTACACTAAATAAATCGCGGTTTTCAATCCGGTGGACGCTTTCACGCCTAAAGGCCATCATCGACGAAGACCACGGAACCTCTCTACAAACACCGCATTGAAATCAGCTGATCAAACGAGTCTTTCAATTTCTGCATTATAGATTTTCTCAAAATTTGTTTTGAACTACTCTTCTACAGACGAATATCGACATTCAAAAGTAGATTTATCGATAGTTTATTTATCGACATGCGGAATTCGTTAGGATACGGAAACCCGTCCCACCCGTCTCCTTGTTGTCTCGGTTTGGCCAACCTACCCGCAGCAGCTAGCTTTATGCAAATTAGTGTTGACGCTCATGTCATTTACTGCTATTATTAAAACACGCGAACGCGTCTGCTTAGGTGGCAACGCCGATACCGCCGCGCTGTCAACGTTAACCGTGCTGCTAACGACTCTGTCTCCGTTGGAGTAAACTTACTAGTATATACTCGTAGCCTGTCAAAGTGCATTTTGTATCGCGTCACATGCATGACAGGTTTCATGAATTAGGTTAAAACGTCCATTGAATAACATTTGGTTGTTTCAGTCGTTTATTTTAAGTCAAAGAAGAAGAAGAGCTGCAAACAATTTGATCTGTCTTCTAGCAGCCTTGGCTTTATTTATATAAATGGTCTTTTTAAACGAGAAGAACAAATATTTAGTTTTGCTGATGAATATTAAGTTTTGTTTGAAAAAAGGCAAAAATATTTTTCTTATTCAATATTATTCTTCTTCTTCTTCTTCTTCAGCGCGCATTCGCCCACCATTGGGCATACGCCTCTCCAATCACTCTCCATTCGAATCGGTTGTCCGTTTCCCTCATCCATTATTATTATTATCTAAATTATTATTATTCGCAAATAGCTGTAATAAATTTCTGAACTTAAAACTGAACGAAATAAATAATATATTTTAAAAACTAATTATTGACTGCAAAATAATATTATTCGCAGACGATACGGCTATCCTCATTAATAGTAAGTCATGGCTAAAAACCACGACCCATGCAAATGCTGAAACAACTTTTAATGATGTCCACGCCTGGATAAAACGAATTATGTGACATTTAAATTCAATAATTCTAGGTAACCACGGCGAGATTTTGAGCTAACCCCATACATGTAATAATGAGCTGCCTTGTATCTGCGATTCCTCAGAAAGAGTTAACCCCAGACGACCATTGACTCGATGTTCATATTAACATGACGACTGCGGGGGTGAAGAAATTGGGCCATGTGTTTCGTTATAGAATACTGGACATGATTATGATATAAGTTGTATACTATGCGTTGTGGGAATCGATATTTTTAGGGTATTATTGGTTGGAGTGTTGTGCCAAGTATCTTTTCAATGCAATTTTTTTAAATGATTAAAGTAGCCACCCTTAAGCGATAAAGGTACTCTACATAGATATTATTTCAAGGATTCGAAGAACGTAAAGTATTTATTAAAGTGATTGTATGACACTTTCACACCAATACATCCAACTATGCAGCATCGCCCCCATCAACAGAACACCAGAATTGCCGTGAACATCATTCCTCTACTGCTTTCAGCCAGCCCCACTATAGTAACTTATCGCCAAGGCTTTATTTCATTGTCTTTGGGGCAATCCTTCCACCTGAGCAATTTAAAACGTGGAAAAAATAGTTTATGAAAGCAGCAACCGATTGCACGTACAATTTATTTTAATATATTTTTTCCTCCTTAAAGTACGATATTTGTATTCAAGCATGTTCTTTCTTATATTATGATCGTACACTTAATTTATGCATGCTTGTATATTTATTATTTGATACTATTTATTATTGTTATTTTTATTATGACCTGATTATTATTATGATTACCACTTTATTAAGTGACTTCTTGACTAGATATGATCATATTGTTTTACTTTATTTTTAAACTACTCGTGCTATTAAACTGTATTTTGATGCTGGTTGTTTAACATATCTAAACATGTCCTTGCTAGAACAAACTTCGGCTTAGTGAGGCGACACAGGCAGATTTATAATTTTGCATTGTTTTTTTACATTTTTAGTTTGGAAAACGTTGTAAATCACATTTTTTTACGTAAAATCAATAGGAAACACTATATTTGGGCCACTCTTGGACGCATCTCCAGGATTCGGTGAGTAACGATCTTGGGTTCGCCAAAAGATGACTTGACCATGTACTCGTTTTGAACATGAATAAAACAAATGTATTTCCTTTAGTATAAACTAGGACTCTAACCACACCAGCCTCCCCCCAATCAAGGTCCTAATCCACAAGTTCCAAAACTAACAGAGCGACTGATAAACCCACCATGAAAATAGTCTTCAACGCATTGTCAAAAAGTCTTCTAATGTACTCGATAGGAGGTGTTACTCGGATGAGTAATTAAGGTAATTAAGCCTGTAAAAAAGGCACAGAATCCACTATTAATGTAATTTCTAGGAAACCGTTCCTACGGCTCTGGAATTGTTCCCTAAATAGTTATAAAATGTGCTACTTGGTACGCCAAAGATAAATTGAACCGATATACGCGGTAGTTTGAAGAAGGGAATAAATCCATCTGACGTGATTTCTATTAAATCTAAAAAAACTGTCTTATTTCTATATTATACTGTTTTCTGATGTTTGACCTATGGATGAAATAAAGTAGACTGGGTTTCGAGTCTTATGGGGAAATAAATAATGTCTTTAGGTGTAAGTAGTTAAGTATAATGATTTTTAAATATTTTGGATTTATTTCCTTCTTCATACGTACGAATTTAACTTTCAAAATAAAACCAAAAACTTACTGATAAAGTATTATTTATTGAAAATTTGAACGCAAATGGAACGAAAAATGAAACCAGAAGACATACTTAATCTATACGTAACACGTGAACATCGTGCATCTTCTTCGGCCGTCTCAATAGTAGTGGTTGGCCACGTCAGTATATTCAGGTAGAACTCCTTCTTATCTTTCCCTATGTACTAAATGATTTTGCGCGGGTTTCCATCTTTTTCTGATTTATTGGTATTTTACAACTGTAGGCTTGCGTTGTAGGTAGCGCAGGTCTCACGTGACTTTTCTGGAGTAAGAAAGTGTGATTTTCAGCTCAATTCATAACTAAAGACGAAACATGACTCACCATAAAACAAAAAGTGATTATCTTTTGTTTTTGTCAATAAGTGTTATTTGTTTGCATGTGTCGAAACACGTTGGCGAAAATAAAAAAAAACGGAATTTCGCGGTCTAATTACTTTAACTTGAAACATTTTTGTACGGAGCCAGTATTTCAAGACGTATTACGTCTTGAAATACTGGCTCAGTATTACGAGATCCACTAATTATGGTGACTAAAAATAAATAGTAACGATTCAGTAAGCCATTAAATTACAGAAAAAAGTAATGCAAACAGATCCCTAAAACTTATCTTAAAAATAAAGATTTAAGAAATACATTTACAATAAATTCAGAATACTAAGTAAATTTATGATATTTAATATTGTCTTTTAAAAATAATGAAATCACACGGATGATCATTTGTGATGATGCGACGAACGACAATCATTTATTAACACGCTTTTATTAGGTCGACCTGTATGTAACTAACTATGTAATGGAATCTAAGGTAACTAATTTAACCATCTTCCAAGGATCGTAGCGTCATGAAAATTGGCAGCTGTATGTAGTTCTGATGACAATACAATAATATGGTACTGTCGAACTGATCTGATGATGGAGTCGGAAGATATTAACTGGAACTTCATGATGGAACATCGTATCATAGCTGTGTTTGGACTTGTTAGAAAAGCCTTGGAATGAACTTTGACCACGATTAAGTTTCAAGGTCTGATGATGAAGTCGGAAGACAGGAACTGGCATTCCATGATGGAATATCGTATTATAGTCGTGCTTGCACTTGTGAGAAAGGTCACGTAATGGACTTTGAACACGATCAGGTTTCAAGGTTATAACAAACCTATTATATATTGACTTGTAAATATTGAGTGTAAATAGTGTAAATATTGACATAGGTGCCTGTATAAAGCGTGTTTTTAGTGTTTTTTTAAACTATTAATTTATTATTGTCTGCAGCGGTTTCACCGGGCGACTGATTTTTCGCACTTCAATACGAGTAACATATAAGCACTTTTGGAGTAATATATAAGCACTCCATGCCTCGACGAGCAGTGCTAACGAACGTTTAATTTATGCAGCGTAGACGGCAAAATGGGCATGTAAATTTGTTGATAAATATATTAAACAATGGGGCTGCGAATGCGTAAACACGTTTAGCGAAATGTTTGATATCTTCTGCGGGTACAGCACGCCGTACATAATGTGCTGTAATCGTGAGATAAAGGACGTTAAAATATCGCAATGAGCTCTCTCGTATTCACGTTATGCAAATTAGTGACGACTGAGCACTGACTCAAAAACGTAGAAGGGGGCGGGGGGATGGTCTCGAGCAGTGAAAAAGCATATTTATCGAGTCTATAGTACGACTTACAGGGCTTGATAAAATACATAGTGAATGTATTTTAACTACAAAATTCAAATTACACCTAAAGGTGTAGTTCTTATTACAAAATACAGAATACGCTATGGAGCAATGAATCCCGGTCACTCACAAAAACCTTAATATCTCGGAAACTAAGAATGCTAGGTTATTCAATAAGTACCACATTATTAATGAATATTAAATACGAGGAACGCTTCTTATATAGGGTGGGTTTTGATCAACCGGCATTCTTCAAGAGGTTGAATCAGTACGAGCAGGTATTTATATACACCTTTTTATTTAATAAATAAAAAAAAAAAACGTTTTTCGTTATATTTTTAATTGCAAAATTTGAAGAGCTTGATTGTTAAATAAAAGTTTGACATGAGACAGGCTAAATAAAGAATATTAGCGATATTTGGCCTACCGCTAGATGGCGCATCGTGATCAATGACTTTATACTATTGTTCAGAAAACAAAATTTTCAAATAAAAAAAATGGTTTCTTCCCCAATTTTTTATTAAAAGTTGCTTACTTGCTCGTACTGATCACCCCCTTTGAGAATGCTGATTAATTAAAACTCACCCTGTATATTTTTTTTAATGACAGAACAGAAACAAAAGCAAATACAAACGCAGTGAATTCGCAGTTCAGTTTTCATAATTTTTTTTTTGGTTTGTGCCTTTTTGTTGATATTACCTACTTTACAGTTTATAGCAACCAAGAAGTTTTGTTAATTTTATTTGAGTAGTATTAAATAGTCTATAAAATACTATTTATTTGGATAAACCTGCGTCATTAGTTTCTGAGATATTAGGGTTTATGTTGGTGACCTGGATACGTCGCTCCCGACTGTACTCCCTCACCCGTTGTAATTCAAATACAAACCAAGCAATACATTTTCTAGTCGTGTTTTAAAATACAAACCATAAAACGTATTTTTGTTACAACCATTTCTGCAATAAAAAGTAACTAATCTGGTTCAAATATTATTAGTTGAAATTTTGGTTCCATAGACATAGAAATAGCCATATGGAAAATTAGTAGTAAGCTGAAACTTTACGTACTTTTCAAAATGCTAACGTTTCAAACTCCCGAGTAAAATGCAGGTTTATTTTATTTATACCTTTATTTTCTTTTATTTTAAATTACTTTTTTTTATGATTCGATTTTTAATTTCCCACTCCTAATTTTAAATATTTATTATTTTTATAAGAATAGTAAATTCATTAACAAAAGAATATATGCCTTTTTAAAAATTCAGTATTAAGCAAGCACATACAACATTAAATCTTTAAATTAGAACATGTCCCCGCCTAGTTAGGTGACATTGCCACTGGACTATGCGATGTATACAATTTCTGGTATTGATTCAATGTAAACATATTTTTGTAAGTAGTTTCTAAGTTCTCAAACGCACGTAATGCTATATTTGTATTACTAAAAAAAACAAGTAAATATATTAAAAAGAATAACAAACACGACTTCCGTCGCATAATGTGTGGCCGTTACTGATGTATGTATAATTGTTTTTATTACGGTTTTTTTATGAAATATTTAATAAAAGTAATAAAGCCACTTACATAGCTGGAAGGTTTTCCCGGACTGGATTGGGAAATGCTTATTCTTAAATGAGATATGTTGGATGAGCACATAAACTACATATAAACTATAATATAACTACATATAACTACATATAAACTACACATAAACTACAACTACTTAAACCTACATTGCACTGTCGAAAGTGGACCTCATCCAAACATACATCTCATTTAAGAATAAGCATTTCCCAATCCAGTCCCGGAAAACCTTCCAGCTATGTAAGCGGCTTTTATTATTTTTATTTCTTCATCAAAGCATCATGCTTTAATCGAATTCTTTAAAAAAATCTTTATAGAGCTGCGATTAATGATTTAAATGAAACTTTCGAGATTTTTTTGATAATGACCCAGAGTATACCTACTTTGGTTTCAATAACAAAATTCGCGGTTCGCTGGTCAATCGAGCGGTCCGCGCGGTTTTCACAAACATTGCCGCAACGGTTGGAGCCATTGTCTTCTCGTTATTTCAATAACGCATTTATTCAACGATTCCGATTACAAGTGAGCCAGTGCGAACGCCAATCAGGCCGTGACGCTAACGGCCGACTAACAATATACCTAGCCTTATTTCACCCAAGCCTCGCACTCTAGCTCAATAATTATTATAAGACTGCCACACGAATTCCACGCCGAAGATGGGCATTTTAAAAATAATAATAGGTTGCTCTCGTCTTTCTAGCTTGTTCAGAGCAGCGGATGCGCAGAGATATTGAGATAAAAACGACATTGGTGGTAATATTTTAGCTCGATCGTGTAGAAATCCAGAAAAACTATTCATGTAATCTACCATGTCCGCTATACTTTAATACTTGATTGGCTTTTCATCTTCATCTCAGGTACAAAATAACAAAAAAATAATAAACCAATTCTAGTTATCATTAGGTTTATCTGTGCGGCAAAAATCCACAATAAAAGATTTTTCATCCTGAAAGGATAGTTAGTTTAAGGTTTTTTTACAGGAGGAGATTGTTTAGCCGCGAAAAGCTAAGAAAGTAGAGAGGATAAGTTTCTGTGATTCGGACTAAATAATACGCAGCTCGGCGATATAGACGTATTCAATTCGTCACCTATCGCTCTTAAAATAACATTAATTAATGATGGTGTTGACATATCATTGTAATCGCACTATATAATATAATATTAATAATATGTATTCAAGAATATATCAAGAATATATTTAGATAATATGCATAATAATATATATTTACTTATATGACTCCCCCTTTCCCAATTCCCACCTTATGAGAGTTTATTCTTCATAGAACACTGTTGAGTTTAAATTATGAATGTTTAAGTGGTGTAACATGTTACATGTAAACATGTTATCATTATCTTTGAAATTAAATAATTTTGTACCGAATGAATTGTAATTGCTGTATATTTCCTTAACAATAATAACATAAAAATAAAAAAAAATATGCTGTAAAAAATATTTTTATCCTGTAAAACAACGAGGAAGCGAGGTATTCAGAAATTCAGAAATTCATCATCTCTCTTACTTCCCTAATACCTCAATTCATCTTATTATCTGCAGGGACACTGAATAAGTGAGCTGAGGTCCTTGTACTTTTTCTTCATAAATGCATTGCAGTTTTACTTTTCCGGCAGAGGGATAGTATTGTGAAGTTCTGTGTGTCTGTGACTGTGTGTGTGTGTGTGTGTGAAACGTTTCACCCGATTGCTCTGAAATTTGGAATCCAGGCATCATTCGGTCATGGCAAGAGTTGGAAATATTGTGATACTACGAATTGGCGCGCGGGGGAAGGTTTGTCCAGTCTGAGGTTGAGTTGGGCCTCAATGCCATCTTCCAGCAAATGCAATTCGTGATACGCATCGCGGTACGTATCGTACAAAATATCATTGACTGTTAGCAAGTATTGGAAGAACGTCGGTCTACCGTCTAAGAACTTTAACCAACAACAAACGCAAGAAGAAGCTTTCGCGTGGTTTTGTGTGGTCTGTGTATAATCGGCCTAATGTATTTCCCAATCATATTTTCCATATACACCATATTTTCCTTTCTTTTTCTTGTTATTTATTGTGCCTCTCTACCTATATCTCTGCCAGGGTAACGTATACTATTTTGTATCGGGTTTGATTTGGCGACTGTTCAGATGTTCAGTCTGGCGAATGTTTTTTATTTTTAAAAAAATCGGGGGTGCTAGGGAGTTGCAATTTTAGGGGTATTTGTTCTGATAAGTGAAAAACTATAAATATATATATATATATATATATATATATATATATATATATATATATATATATATATATATATATATATATATATATATATATATATATATATATATATATATATATATATATATATATATATATATATATATATATATATATATATATATATATATATATATATATATATATATATATGTATATATATATATATATATATATATATATATATATATATATATATATATATATATATATATATATATTTATATATATATATATATATATATATATATATATATATATATATATATATATATATATATATATATATATATATATATATATATATATATATATATATATATATATATATATATATATATATATATATATATATATATATATATATATATATATATATATACTTATATATATATATATATATATATATATATATATATATATATATATATATATATATATATATATATATATATATATATATATATATATATATATATATATATATATATATATATATATATATATATATATATATATATATATATATATATATATATATATATATATATATATATATATATATATATATATATATATATATATATATATATATATATATATATATATATATATATATATATATATGTATATATATATATATATATATATATATATATATATATATATATATATATATAAGATTTTACAAAAAAACCAATCAAATATTAACAATATTATACAATTTTATCTTATGTTTTGAACTCTTGTAAATATCATATAGCCTTAAGTATAAACTTCTCGACCAGAAATTACGATTTATATCTTTTTTCATGGGAACGAGCAAATGAAGTATTTTATTTTTATTTTCATTTAATAGCTGGCTGATAGCGAGCCCTGCAATCGTATATCGTCCTTTTAAAAAGTGGATATATTCGAATTTCAAATCGAATTTTCGAAATGTCATTCCGCATTTAAGAGACGATTGATTGTGATTTTTTTCATTGTTTTTGCTTAAATTTGTCTTTAATAAAGACATTTTATTTTGGTTTGCAAAAGGATACGCTTTGTTTTTGAGATGTGGATGAAGGGCGATCGTTCGCTAGCGATAAAGGGATCCCATTAAACCTACAGTGTACCGTCGAAAGTGGTACTCATCCAAAAATACATCTCGTTTAAACAATAAGCATTTCCCAGTCCAGTCCGGGAAAACCTTCCAGCTATGTAAGTGGCTTTTATTATTTTAATTTTTTCATCAAAGTGTCATCCTTTAAACGAATTCTTTATATATATATATATAT
>CALYMY010000694.1:0-14175 GCA_944548615.1 Micropterix aruncella | reverse complement strand
GCAATACCACACTGATATCGGTTTAGGCGTTTAAAAGATATGGTGAAATAAAGAAACGGAAAGCATACATAAATGACAGATTTCACTCCTTTTAACACGCTTTTATTGGGTCGACCTGTATGTAACTATGTAATGGAATCTAAGGTAACTAATTTAACCATCTTCCAAGGATCGTAGCGTCATGAAAATTGGGAGCTGTATGTAGTTCTGATGACAATACAATAATATGGTACTGTCGAACTAATCTGATGATGGAGTCGGAAGATATGAACTGGAACTTCATGATGGAACATCGTATCATAGCTGTATTTGGACTTGTTATAAAAGTCTTGGAATGAACTTTGACGACGATTAGGTTTCAAGGTCTGATGATGAAGCCGGGAGATAGGCACTGGCATTCCATGATGGAATAACGTATCATAGTCGTGTTTACTTGTGAGAAAGGTCACGTAATGGACTTTGAACACGATCAGGTTTCAAGGTTATAACAAACCTATTATATATTGACTTGTAAATATTGAGTGTAAATAGTGTAAATATTGACATAGGTGCCTGTATAAAGCGTGTTTTTAGTGTTTCTTTTAAACAATTAATTTATTTGTTGGGCTTTCGTGGAAAAAGCCGTTTGGTTCATAAAAGAAGTATTCTTTATTCTGTAATATAATTTTATTTTGCAGTAGCTTTTGTGTAAGTGCTTTAAATATCGGTTTGAAAAATGCGTATTTCGTGCAAGACTCTAATATAGACTCTTAAAGTTCTATATTATATTTATTAATATTTGATACATTAATTGTACTATTCAATTTGTATTATTCATAAAAATAAATGAACAAATCTGAATTTCTTCTTCTTCATCGACTTCTTTTTATTTGTAAGTTGACGTTTGCGGCTCGCGCCGCTCTCCTCTGCCTCCCGACATTCCGTCGTCTGTTTCGGAAGTGAAAATTTCTCGGGCGTAGGTAAAAGTGAATTTGGACACTTCCTGTAGGTGCGAGCGCGGGTGGCGCTCGCCGTGCGCCGAGCGGGCGTCGCGCGAAGCTCGCATGACACCGGCTGCCTGGTGCGGGAGGGCGTCATACCACAGATACACTACCTATTCAAAACAGACGCGACACGACCGAGTTTTCGCCCGATGGAGATGTGTGCGAGGAGGTGAGAGATGCAACGCTGTCAAGTGAAAGAAAACGGCAGTAAAGATCCCCGCTTATCATCACAACTGGCCAGCACCCTAGCCGTTTTATTAACGAAGGAGATCATTTTGTCTAAACAATTTGCTAGCGCTTAGGAATTTACGAAATAGACAAATGGTTTCCACTACCAGCAAATTAACTATAACAAGTATTTTTTAAATAAATTATTTAATAAAAGGGTGAATTAAATATAAACGGTATATTTTTTTGACATTTATTAATTGTTATACCCAAGTAAAACATTAGTTCTTCTTTACATATCCTCATGCAAGCTCCAAACACTTTTGCCAACGATTTGGAAGCTGCAATATCACTCTCTTATAGAAAGATTCAGGTTGAGTTGTGAGCCAATTGCGCACGTGCTCCTCAACTTCTTCATTGCTTGCGAATCGTTTTCCTCCCAAGTGATTCCTTCAAGGGTGCGAACAAAAAATAGTCCTAGGGGGACCAGTCTGGACCGTAAGGAGGGTGTTTAAGGGCTTTCCACCTGTCTTCTGGTCAAAATTTTCGATTTCCTTTCTGATTTCCAGTCAACAACCTCGGAACCCATCGGGCACTAATTTTACTGAAGCCATGACGATCAGTGTTAAAGGATTAAACACTCCTATAGCTGTTACCCACTTCTGATGAGATTTCTTCAACAGTTAACCGACGATCACGTTCAATAAGCTCTTTAAGGGCACGGATGTTGTCATCTGTAAAGCTTGTCCATGGGCGTCGATCATGACCATCGTGTTCGACACGTTCTCACCCACCCTTAAATTATCTTGCACACCCTACACACGATTCTGAGACAGCGTACTCTCCGCAAACTGCGCCTTCAATTGACTAAACATTTCCGATGGTTTAAAGTCCTTATTGGTTAAAAACTTTATGAGCATCGTGCAATAGCCGAATGTACCGCTTGCTTTGTCATGGCTGTACTGAGGACAGAACCGAGCGCAGTCGCTAACCAAGCCGGTTCCCCCAATCGTCACAAACCAAACATCAACTGCACTCGGCATCATCTAGCCAGGAACTGCGTAGTATAGCAAAATTACCGTTTATATTTGATCCACCCTCGTAGTAAAGACACATTTTTTTAAAATAAGCCTTTAACAAAATACTCTGTCCCGAGCCAACCCTTGGTGTAGCAGGCATGTCATAGTGAAACTATCACATTTGAATGCTGTACAGCATTTCATGTTTGTGATGTTAACCGTTGAGTCCTTCCGTTAGAAATTAACCTGGATGCAGCAGCCCTATAGTGGTGAAACTTAGAACGGGCTATCATAATTGAATGCGTATACAAAATTTCGTATCTGTGCTGTTAACCGTTGAAGAGTCCCCTCGTTAGAAGCCAACATGGGTGCAGCTTAGAACGGGCGTAGTGAAACTTAGAACGGGCTATCATAATTGAATGCGTATACAAAATTTCGTATCTGTGCTGTTGACCGTTGAAGAGTCCCCTCGTTGGAAGCCAACATGGGTGCAGCAGCCCTATCGTGGTGAAACTTAGAACGGGCTATTATAATTGAATGCGTATACAAAATTTCATTTCTTTACTGTTGACCTTTGAGAAGTCTCCACGTCGGGAGTCAACCCTTAGTGCAGCAGCCATGTCATGGTGAAATTCAGAACGGATTATCATAATTGAATGCGTATACAAAATTAAGTGTATTTGCTGTTGACCGTGGAAGAGTATCTTCGTCGGGAGCCGAACTTATGCCTTATTTTTCTTTCTTAGTGTAGTTAATCCGTTCTGGGGATATTTCATCAATTATTGAAATTGCATGAAAATGCACATCTAATCAATCAATAAATTTTCCGGGTTAAAAATTAAAAGAAAACAGGATCGTTTAATACGTGTCACTCCGAGACTGGCAAGGTTTTGGTGATCGCAAATACCAGCCAGATGTTATCCTAAGCAATCATTATAATGTTAAGTATCAAATGACCAGTTTTCAGGTGTGCAAAAAAGGGCCACCATTCTGTTCGGTTTTATATGTGCCAGACATGTTTACCATGCCTATAGATCCGCCAGACATTTTTTTCTAATTAATGCTGCATTCGACTTGACAGTAAAACGAATTTCATTAGTACTAAAAAAAAGTGCAGCGCATTTGTATTTTCAAAAGCATTTCCAGCTCTACACAATGGAAAACCCTCCACAAAATACATGTCCGCTACTTAGAATTAGTCACTAAATAATCCTATCGGCGTATGGTGACTGGAAATATCAGTACCGAAATAAATCATTAGCTCCCTAACTATATTATTGCTATATACCAGTGTTGGGGCAAATTTTGCGATTAACGACTAATTATTGATTCGTTTAATCGTCAATCGTGACTAAGGATTGATCAGGTCAACATCGTTTTGCGAGTTTTTCGTCGGTCGGACGTTCAGTCCGTCGGTTTGTCGGTTGGTCGCTCGGTCGGACGGTAGGCCGGCCGGCGGGTCGGCCGGTCGGTTGGTCGGTCCGTCGGCCGACCAACCGGTCGACCGACCGAGCAACGACCGGCGAAGCCGGTGGGAATCTAAGTACAGTCAACCAATAGATATAATAGGAAGAATTACCAGGTGGCATCCAAAGAGTAAGTTAGCCATGATTGACGATTGACGATTAACGACTAATTGATTTAGTCATGATTATTTCAATCGCGGTTAACTTTAGTCACGACTAAATAAGTGGTGATTAAATCAATCATGATTGATTAGTAGGTTGAAAAATTTAGTCGATTGACCCAAAACTGCTATATAAGCAGTCTCTGAGGCAGTTAATGTACAAATTGTTTTAATTTAGTGACGCATCTGGTGTAAATTATATATCTTATTAATATTCTGTGGTGATGGCCGCCCAGTGAACGGCGGGAGTGGTTGCGCTGCGTCCGGGAACGCCGCACGTCCTCGCCACATCGAGCCGCGAACCGATGACAAAAATAGGCTTCCGTACGCGCTGCCAAACACCCTCTTAGCCTCTTCACGCGATCGAGTGCGGGTCCCAGCCGGCGACCCTGACTCCCTGCCAAAATGGCCCTTCGCATGGATTCGGCGCCGATGGCGAGGAAACTGAACTACAAAATGGTGAGTCCGCCTTATAGAATCGCATAATTTCTAGGTATTTCGACGTGTTTCCTAGGTCTTTCGGCGTATTTTTTTTGCGGTGCGACCGCGTGGTATCTCACGCCCCCTACTCCGAGTACGTTCGCGCCGGCAATCAATAGACAGTGGCCCCTCTCCCCTCTCTTTCCCCACGGCGGCAGCGGCTGTCCTCTTCCCTCTCTACAACCTACACGCTGCGAATGCAGTTTCTTTTTAAAATTATTTATATCACTCTATAAATAAAAGTCTATTAATAAAGGAATGAATGAACCATTGACGTATGTTCGATATTTATATTACAGGTTTTAAACTAATAGCTGATACTTCATCAGACTCCACTTCTACTGAATATGTGCGACGTTCTACTGGAACCAGCTGCCCAATATGTATTCATAGACAAAACTCCAACATCAAACGCTAACAACTGTTGGCAGTTCTCCTATATTAATGTCACCGAGGTAGGCTATATCCTGTTCTAAGGCGGACATTTAAATTATTATAAATATGTGTATAAACCTATATAAAAACTAACTGCATCTGATAAATTTGAATTGTTGACTGTATAATGCACAACCATGGAAAGTATAATAGTGCAGCCATATTGAAGTGGGAATGAATCTTATTAAAAATATATTTTTATTATGTTACTAAGTACAGAACTAAGTAACAGAACTAAGTAACAGAACTAAGTAATGGATAAAAAGTAATGGACAGCCCCTGAAACACAGAAATATGATTATTAAGGAACCCACAATGTTAGAAAACGATTTGCCTGTTCACTGAGTACTTCCGACTTAACAGACATAATTTTATTATGCACTCAATACACTATGAAATTATGCAAAACGCCTGTACCCGATTTGTTGATTCCCTGAAGAAGTTTGATCACATATCGACCTTTTGCAGGCAAAAGAAGTGGCTCCCATTAAACCATATCAAGATGTTTACATACTCTTCTTACTATTTCGTGTACTTCATTCAAACATGCCTCTTCACTCCGCTTTCATCCCTTGGACTTCCATAACGCTCTCGTAAAAATCTATTACTGGCTATACCTCAGCATTCATTAACTTTCATGTCCAAGGCATTTGCAGTGCAGGCGGCCTGAATATAGAATGCTGTACCTTTGGCCCTGAGACGAAAACTAATCGCGTTTAAAATATCTATTAAGAATAATTTACTTGACGTTTGAATACCCCTACTCCACCACCCACCTATCCTCTAGATAGTCCTTATAGGTATCCCATTATTCCCTTCGATATCCACTTGACATATGTATGTTATTAATTTCTATAAATAGGATAGAAACGAATTTACCGCGTGAAATTTGTTGCACCTGACGTTTCGGTGACGTTGCAGCCGCTGTTGTCCAGGGTAGACTGAAAGAGCTGTCAATCCGTTGTTTTGTGGGTAGGCCGAATACCGCTGCCGCCATTGGGTAGGTTATAACGGTGGTGTGGGGCCGGACTCGGAGCGCGCGAATTTCGAAAATCCGTCTTGCACACAACACTTACTGTATCCTGTCTTACGTCCTTGCGTTCGGCGTTCGGCGTTTGGCGGCGAGAACATTTTAAGAAGAGGGTTCCAAGTAGAAGAGAGTTTGTAACCGTCGTCTCTATTGAAGTTCGGGGTTCTTCTTTTTTCAATGGCTTCCCGGATCATGCGAGGAAAGTAGAATTGTTTCTTGGATAGCACAATGGGATTTTTAAACTGCCTCCAGTAGTTACTTCCGCTATCCAATATATATACGCAGATCGCCGATTTTTCTCGCTGAACGTTTTTAACAGTTTTGATGTGTTCTGTCAGTCGCGTGGCTTTGGTACGTTTCGTTTGTCCAACGTAGGCTAAACCGCAGCTGCATTCGACTTTATACACACCCGGAGTTTGCAGTTGTATTACATCCTTCACAGGCCTCAAAAATTGAGCTATATTTTGGGTCGGCTTGAAGACTGTTTTTATATCAAATCTGTTTAGCATCTTACTTATTCGATCTGTCACGCCCTTGACGTATGGTAAGAATTCTCATGATGTGCTCGGTTTCGGGTGCTACAAATTTCACACGGTAAATTCGTTTTTATCCTTTTTATAATGTGAAACAACCGCGATAGTCTTAGATTTTATTAATTTCTGTTTCATTTTCTTTGTTATGTTTTTTAATGTAATTGTACTAATTTATTATTACTATTTCTTTACAAAAAATACACATGTTCTATTAAAATTTGCCAACATAAACATTTAGTCACAATAACCCTGGCGATATGGTGGTAAGATATTGCCACTTTGCAATAGGCCCACTATGTTGTATTATATTATGTGTGCAATAAAGTTTTTCAAGTAAACAAACAAACACACTGAGAGATAGTCTCACACGCTCACTATACGTTTGATATTGGCGATAATTTTTATTATGTACGGTATATGCAGATGATGCTCAGAAGCTCTCACCTCTCACCGAGAAGACGATTTTCGTGCAGTTTGCAAAATTAATGAATATATCTCTAATCTGGTTGGTTTATAAGGTCGGGATCAGTCTTAATCTTAATATCTTAATATATATAAATTACGTGTAACGTTGTTTGTCCGCGATGGACTCCTAAACTACTTAACCGATTTGAATCAAATTTGCACACCGTGTGCATTTTGATCCAACTTGAAAGATAGGATAGCTTACATCTTAATTTATAGTCGCAATATTATTTTATTGCAAATTATTTGTCTATTATTTGACATTCACAATTATCTGTTAGCTCAAAACGATTTTAACACATGGCGATATCTGATCATATCCGAGAGTTCAGCTCTTTTTCACAAAAACTTATGGGCGCGAACGTGAAGCACAAGGATCGACAACTAAGGACAGGAAAGACAACTAAGGGGAAATATGATAGAAACCTAACAAGGTGTTGAACAATCACTACAGTTGTTCGGCACCGAGTCATCCATCGTGGACCACGGCATCCTTCGTCCGACTCCTCACCCGGTATCGGGTAGCCGAATTAGTCTTTTCAAGAACAGTTGCCGTAAGGTTCACAACTACCCCCGCTCTATAGGAAACAAATCCGTTTGCAGACTCCCCCGACTATCACTCAGAATGCACAGTCGATAGGCTCACACCGCATTGTGCGCAAACCGTCCAGGAGCACCCGAAGGACGATTATTATTATTTATTATTATTATTATTATATTATACACTAGCAGCTTAAGGCTGATGCGAGTATATCACATGCACTTGTTTTTAAACTTGTGACTGTTTTGCACTATGAAAAATGTCCAGTTTGTTTTTATAGCTATTGACAGAGATAGCACTGATCACATCCTCTGGCAACGAATTCCAAGCATCCACTACACGATTTGTCAAAAAATATTTCCTGGGGTTCGATGCTGCAATAGTCTTATTTAGCTTCAACGAGTGTCCACGCAGTTGCTTATTGGTGTTCAGGGTATACATGCTCTCGAGGTTGGGCACACTGTAATAACCGTGAAGCATTGTGTAGCTTTCTATTAAGTCTTCTCGCTGCCTACGTTCCTCTAATGTTGTCAGGCGAAGTTCTTTCAGTCGTACTTCGTATGGTTTGTTCCTCAGCGATAGCACCAACTTTGTTGCTCTTCTCTAAACTCTTTCCAGGTTCTATATATCCTTCCGAAAGTAAGGATTCCATACCTGGTAGGAGTATTCGAGGAGTGGGCGACGGTAGGTTTTATAGAGCTTGAGGAAAAGTTCACTGGTGATAGTGGAAAAAGCTTTTCTTATTAAATATAGAAGTGAGTTTCCTAAGGGAACTGGCTTGCAGGCCAGGGTTGACCCGTGAGATTGGCCAACTCTACACATGGATCTTAGTGGCCTAACTGCAACAAGGCCCATTAGCTCCCGCTACCATTGAACAGTAGCTTTAGTAATCACTTCACCAATCGGTAGTCTGCGGAGCTCGTTTATGTAAATGAGGAATAAAATCAGCCACAGCACACTGCCCTGTACTCCTCCATAAGTCAGTGTTTCGGGAATATGCAAATATATCAATAATAAGAAGATTTACCAAAGATACTCGAAGAACAAGACATCTACAACTTCGATGCTCTCAAGAATGTATGCACACATAGAGACACGATGAATACATTGTCATAACTCCAGATTCGATAAAGTTGCTCCTCTCTCGCGAAGTTGCTCGTCTTGGTTAGTCCCGACCGATATTACTTCCGCAACTATAGCCGGGAGGGAGGGAGGTCGGGTGGGAGACATTCCTCCGTCGATGTCGGCCGGCAATTTTGGAGGAGCTGTCGCGCGCCAAGAGTCTCCAGCTCTCTCTGCGATGCCTCTTCCGGCGAAGAGCCCATCTGGTCTGCTCCAAACGTCACGTACTTTAATTAAAAAGTTCTGGCCGACGACAGTGTAGCCAACTTATAATTTGGCCAGTAATTAAAGGGTGAGAGTAAGAGAGTTGGCTTCGGCTGGCGCACTCCTCTGCTACGCAAACCTGGCGCCCGAGGCAGACGGCGCTGCCAGATTTGTTTCAATTAAAAATAATTCTCACAGCAATTGATAACAAAGCAAGCCGTTAGGACAATTTTTGGTGTAAGCAGAGAAACACATTGCGCCCCTTTTTTTATTAAAGCTATCAGTGCCTTTTATACGCCAAAGAGAATCTTTTAAATTGCGAGCTTCACTCCACTCAACATAGCCATAATACGCGACATAAAAACAATGTGTTATTGCCTAAATTACGCTTGACTAAATATCAAAAAACATTTTTATATATTAGTTTTAAATTGTTCAATGCTTTGCCGTCATCGACGAGAAGACTTGAGATGGCAGCATATAAAATCTGCTTGAAAAATCAGTTAGTCAAACATGCCCTTTACAAACTGGACGACTTTTATGATATTGCGTCCAAAATTTCTTGATTATAAATAACCATATTACGACTATACTTTCGCACTAAGTTTTAGATTTTATTGACATTGTTTTTAATTACGCATGTTTCAGAATTTTTCTTTTTCATTGTATTGATTATTATTTATTATTTGATTATTGATTATTTTGTAAATTTGACTATTTTTAAGTAATCATCTCTGATTACAATTATTTTTTTTCATTTTAATTAATCAAAGCGGTTTTATCTTCCGGTAAATTATGATTGTAAAATTTGACATGTTCCTCAGTATTGTGAAATGTTTTATGGAATGAATAAATGATGATGATGATGATGATGATGATAACAATTTAAATTGTAATGCATGCATAGCAGTGTTGGGTAAATCGACTATTTTTTTCAATCGACTAATCTATCATGACTAAGTTAGTTATGACTAAAGTTAATCACGATTGAAATAATCATGACTAAATCAATTAGTCATTAATTATTCAATCATAAATCATGACTAATTTGCTCTATAATCTTTTAATATTGTTTCTACGCCGATTTTTTACAACAAACAAAGCGTTTTATTATTATTAATATTATTGTCTTTATATAGTCTATACTTCAGAGCAACCAACCCTCGCAATATTACAATATTTTACGATCTCTTACAGAATGTCATTCAGGGAAGAAAATAGGCTGAAGAACAAGAATGAATACCAATTTTAATAATCGCCAGTATTGCAGCACTTAGATAAGAAAGAATCATTAAAGAAACGCACACAATACTGGCAACGCTAAAGGCGTGGGAGGAAGCTCTACACTGTGTCCGGTGGGGAGGGGAGGTGTGACGTCATTGTAGCGCCGATGGCGAAAGGGGATGGGTGCATTATCTCTCATTACGTCAGTGATAAGAGGCGGCAGAGAGAAAATTTCAGTCATTCTGTTTAATTGCTATCTTTTAATGATATTATTTGCCACGACTCGGAGAATCGCGAAACGGTGAATCTTCGGCAACAATCGGCGGATTGTTCGCGGGTCACGAATTCGGCCGATTCAAGTGGCGATTAGAGGTCGACTACTAAGAAGTCTTTAAGAGCTCTTTAATCGTGGATCTCAGGCCATTAATACCATCATTATAGGAGCCATTTACAATTCCTGCAGGTGATATTTATTTATTTAATCACGGTCAAATAGGAACGAAATTCGACGGCGGAAATAATTGATAATGTTTTGAAACTTGGCATAGATGTTCAGCCCCAGATATAGAAAGGGGGGGGGGGTCAAACCGGGCTACCTGCCCCGGGGGGAGTTAATGGAATGCAACTTGCTGAGTTGGCCACGGAGACCTTTTCTGTTCAGGGTTGGTCACACTCACGGGTCAACACCTATCCGACGGCCTCCACGCATGAAGTGCGAGCCTGGGTAGGACTCTAGCCTTATGGTTAGTTTCCCCTAGGAATCATCCTTCTGGCGCTCCTGGACGGTCTGCGCACCGTGCGGCGTAAGCCAATCGACTGTGCACTCTGACTAACAACTTGCGGTGTCAACTACAACGGGCGAGCCCGTCACCACAGGACGTTTTAACGATTTTTCGTTCTGTCGCCCTGCAGTGAACGTAGAAGACTTGGACAGAACAATCCAACGTCCAGCTACGTCACAACCCGCAAGAAGCCAACGCCTTTACGGCGAGATAGCCAGTATGTTACCTGGCGGGACGACACTCGCGCCCTTGCTTCCAATTGTGACCAGATTTCTCCGGTCTCTCGATTGGTTCCGAGTTCGAGGTCGCTTGCGCGGTCCTCTCCCTTACGAAGCGGTGAAACGGTGTGCACCGAATCTATCGCGGACCAAGGCGTCCTTTGCCCGACTCTGAACCGGGATCGGATGGCCAATGGTCATTTCAAGAGCAGTCGCCGTAAGGTAGGTAACCACCCCCGCTCTATAGGAGACAATACAGTTCCCAGACTCCCCCGACTGTTAGTCGCAGAGCACAATCGATTGGCTTGCGCCGCTCGGTGCGCAGACCGTCCAGGAGCGCCAGAGGTTTGATTCCCGGGGGAGACTGGTTGACACAGTGTCCTACCCAGGTTCGCACCCCATGCGTGGAGGCCATCGGATGGGTGTTGACCCGTGAGTGTGACCGACCCTGAACAGATGGGTCATCGTGGCCACCTCATCATGGGCCCGTTAGCTCCCAACTACTAACAATTGCGCCACTGGGGATAGTCCCAACTACTAACAGTCGGGGGAGTCTGGAAGCAGTACTGTTTCCTATAGAGCGGGGGTGGCTGCGGACCTTACGGCGACTGCTCTTGAAATGACCATCGGCCATCCGATCCTGGGTGAACAGCCGGGCAAAGGACGCTGTGGTCCGCGATAGATTCGGTAAACACCGTTTCACCGCTTCGTAAGGGAGAGGACCGCGCAAGCGACCAACTCGTAACCAGTCGAGAGACCGGAGTAATCTGGTCACAATTGGAAGTAAGGGCGTGAGTGTAGGCGCGAGTGTCGCGGTTAAGGCGTTGGCCTCTTACGGGCTTGTGGCATAGCTAGATGGTGGACTGTTCTGTCCTCTAGTCTTCTGCGCTCACTCCAGGGAGATAGAACGACTATCGTTAAAACTTCCTGAGGTGACGGGCTCGCCCGTTGTAGTCGACAACCCTAGTTGCCCCGGGGGGCAATCGAATGGGGCGCCAAATTAATGTGATTGAAACATTTTTTTCACTAAACGCATCTGAGATGCGTCGTACTATCGATTGTTAGAGAAACGTTACAAACAGTTACCCGCGTCGTACAAAGAGTTAGCGATATATAAGCGAAAAACATAATCGGAGCGCCATTTTTCCAAGATGGTGGCTCGAGTGCAACAGATTGAGTGGCAACTCAAGATTGACAACTCAATAATCATATATGCCAAGCTATTTCTTTGCCAACACATTATTAGTTATTTCTTTTATTATTACCAATTTGACCGGGCTATAATGCTTATTCATCACAATATAGTTTTTTATCAGTCGAAATGAGGCGTCCACAAGCTAATCTAATGTAATAAACATTTTTATATTTGATCCCGTTCATATTTGCATATTGTCTATATTGTATATAAGTTCAATGGTAGTAACGTTATTGTCTACGAAGGGTATTCCCGCGGTTTCGCCTGTATTAAAGTCTCTATATTGTCCGTATTTGGCTAATACCTACATACAACCATTGATTATATAGCTTATTAGATTGCTCAACTTCAAATTACGATTTGGCATCTTTCTGCGCCGGCGAAATGCATGTGGCGCTAATAGCATTGACAGCTTAAATAATAGCAACTTATTTGGACAAGAGCTATGATTTAAAAATTCGTTTATTATTATATTTTAGTTTTATGCCATATATAGGCGTGTTTAGATCGTCGTCTACAGTACGCCCACCATACTGTTACACCACGAAAAACGCCTTATTAAACATATTAATAAAGGATTAAACAATTTTAGAAGTATGAGTGTCATCTACACGTTGCGTTTCGTAGTAAAATCCTGGTTGCCAAATCGTAGTACGACGTTGATCAATCTATTATGCTATATAATTAATGCTACTACCTACGTCGCGCGCTATTCAATATTTCTATCAATATTGTGTAAATTTTAGTGTTTTGCAAGGTTAAGTGATTGAAACAATGCATATTTATTTATTTATTTAAGAATTAATTACTATATCTATATCTAAATCGGCACAGGCTTAGTAAAGTGCGCAACAGTTTCTTTCACCAAAGCCTATGTTATTATAACAAGGTCCCAACACATATCAGAAGTCTTGGAGAGAACCAATTTAAAAAAGTCTTATTTAATGGCCAAGAATTTAATAGTCAAGAATCCTGTATATGACGTAAGAGATTTGGATAATGCTGAATTCTTATTCCAAGAACATCCTAATGTAAAATAACGGAAAATTCATGATAATCAACTTTGCCAAAGAGCGTAATTTTTATTTTTATTTTTATCGACGACGGCTATATTGCTAGATTTGACAATTAACTTAAATTTAGATATTTTTAATATACCCTTATCTATTTTCATGACCATCATATTATTGCCTTGATAATTATGACTACAGACATTGAGCTCTTTTTTTGATCAGCAATTTTGATTATTAGATTATTTTCTATTTATCAATGGTTTTCAAACCAATTATAATTTACTAAAATTAATTTATATTGCCACAACTATATCATGATAGTTAATATTCTTTAATTAATTATATTATTTAAAATTTTAGAGGCAAAGACGCATCCAAGTGTAGGAAAGCCTACCTACTGGAGCAGAAATAAATTGAAATTGAAATTGAAATATAAAACATTGTTGCTTACAAAAATAACAGGAACCGAATGGCAAAAGCTTAACCTTTTGCTTATTTGTTTCTGTCACCCAACTGGGACTAGCCCGTTCTAGGGTGGACAGGACTCTAATATTACAATCAAGTTTGCTTAGTTGCTTGATTGCTTACAAATGCATTGATTACAATATTGTGTATATAAAAAGCTGCAACTGAACATTTTTAATTATATCTGAATTGAAACGATGTAGAGTTGTCAAATAGTTTAAGTCGGTAATTTTACTGGAGTATAAAATAAAATGAATTGTATCTTAAGCATTAATTAACATCAACCTGGATACTGCTCAAAACTGACATTAATTCAAGATCTCATTTTTATATCCAAAAATGCAGATGCTGAAATTGCTGACTTAAAGGCGACTTTACACATATCAGTTGAAAAAAATCGAAAAGAAATTATATATATATATATATATATATATATATATATATATATATATATATATATATATATATATATATATATATATATACATATATATATATATATATATATATATGTATATATATATATATATATATATATATATATATATATATATATATATATATATATATATATATATATATATATATATATATATATATATATATATATATATATATATATATATATATATATATATATATATACATATATATATATATATATATATATA